>PVLA01005115.1:0-155935 GCA_004027455.1 Hydrochoerus hydrochaeris | reverse complement strand
AACCCAGGCTGGTCTTGAACTGGTGGTGATCCTCCTACCTCAGCCTCCTGAGTACTGGGATCACAGGTGTGCAGTACAACACCAGGCAGGGTTCAGGTTTCAACATTAAGTAGAGAGACACAAAAATTGGGATCATGGTAGCATCCTTTTAGGGGCTGGGGATTTAGCTCAATGGTGTAAGTGCCTGCCTGTAAGTGCAAGGTCATGAGTTCAATCCCCAGTACAAAAAAAAAAAAAAAATTGGGATCATGGGATCTAAGATAGCTGGTGGGCCCCAACATCTGCCTTCTTGTCTTCTCTCAGGATAGGGCTCCCAACTGTGGATGGGGTACAGGGCCCTCTGGAGTGGGACCAGTTTCCCTGGGCTCCCTGGAGTTGGGGAGGGCCTGTGTTTGGGGCTGTGAAGAAAGGCTATTCTAAAATGTTCAGTACAGTAATATGCTCTCCATGGGAAGCAGGAGATATGTTCTCCCCAGAACACCTGGAGGTCTGCCCAGGGAAGTGGGAAGGCTGGAGGACTACATTACAGTTCACCTGGAAGAATGAATGTCATTTCACATATGGGACAAGGACACACCACTGCTTGTCATGAGCTATAATGATAAGTGCTTACGACCACTGATAGGGCATCCTTCTAACAAATATGTCACAAAGGATGTCAATAACTAAAGCCGTGCAATAGCTTTGCAAGAATCCAGTGGTCCCTAATGGGACAGGTAGGCAGGGAGGTATGGACAGAGGGAGTCCATGGGCTGCTAGGGTGAGATAGCCTCTTCTCAAAGGTACTTTGAGAAGCAACCTAAAACCCAAATGGAACTCAAACGTGGTGATGCATTCCTCTAATCCCAGTACTCTGAAAGGCTGAGACAGGAGGATCACAAATTTAAGCCCAGATTGGGCAGTTAAACAATTTAGCAAGAACTTATCTCAAAATAAAAAGGGCCAGGCCTATAGCTTAGTTCAAAGACTCTTGGTTCTGTCCCAAGTATCACAGACACAAAACATCCAGATGAGCGACAGTCAGAAGAGAAAGGGGTCAAGTATGACCAAGCTGCCTCTGGCTGTGAGGAGCTACTGAATCCAGCACATGGGAGAAACTGCTGGTGATGGCCACAGGGCTGCTACTCCAAGAGGCCTCACATCACAGCCACTGCCATTGGCAGCTAGTGGAAGCAGGGAGCAGGAAGACCTCCTGAGTACCTGATGCAGGCTTAAGGTTGATCCTGCCAGTGCACAAAGCCTGCCTACAAATAGAGTAGGACAAAGCAGAGGCAGGTTGTGTCATCACAAAAGGAGATCTGCATGTGGTGATAGACAGGTTGGACTGGCTGGAATAGGGGATGGAATTTCCAAATGGAGATGCCCACCTTGCCCTACAGATCGCCAGAGCTGGAACGCTGGATGGGCAGTGGTCTGTCATACATTGAATGGCTCTGGGTCCCCACCCAGAGGAGGGGCCAGGGGCTCTAGGGCCTCTGTAGTCACCTTGCCCTGCAGGACATATGTGGGCAGCACCTACCTCATATAGAAAACCTGAAGTCACCCTTCAGGATGTAGAAGAGGGCACATCTAGGTCAGCTGTCATAGAACCTGAGAGAACATTCTATGGCTGTTACAAGTGATAAGTTAAAAAATAGCTCCCAGGCATGATGGCACATGCCTGTAATCCCAGCACTTAGGAGGCTGAGGCAAGAAGATCATTAATTTAAACCTAGCCTGGGCAGTTTAGCAATACAGAGAGACTCTATTTGAAAAATATAAAAATAAGAGGCTGAGGATATAGTTCAGTGTGAAGATTCTGGGTTCAGTCTGCAGTAATAGATACACACACACAAAAGTGAAAAGAGAACATATAATCTGATCCTATTTGATCAAACAAAATGTGAGTCTAATGCATGGACATGTAAAATATGTGTTTACCTGTAAATGATTATATGTGTTAAATACCTATTTTCAAAAATACTGACAGGTCAAGAGTTAATTCAAAGTACTAAGAAATTATCTCTGTGATGGGAACTCACTTTTCCTTTTATGCTTATCTGAATTTCTTGCTTTCTTTTGTAATGAAATGTATTCATTGGAGAGGGAAAATAATGTATGCTTGGCCATACATCAGAACAAGGTCACAAGGTCAGCCTGGGGATTTAGCTCAGTGGCATAAGTGCCTGCCTTGCAAGCATGCAGTTGGGAGTTCGATCCCTGGTACAAAAAAAAAAAAAAAAAAAAACAACAAGGTGCTGCTGACCAGAGTTCTGGCTGGGGCTGTGTTGGGTTCTGGAAAAAATAACATGAACCCAGTGAACCCCCAGCTTTTGCCTGGGACAACCTGAGAACTGTCTTTGTAAGAATGCTGTTTATAAGAGTACTTTTTTGGTTTGATTGTTTGTTTGCACTGAAGATTAAACCTAGTTTTTTGTTTTGTTTTGTTTTTGTACCAGGGATCGAACTCATGACCTCATGCTTGCCAGGCAGGCACTTGTGCTGCTGAGCTATATTTCCAGTTCCTTAAACCTAGGGTCTTTGCACTGAGCCACATTCTCAACCTTCTTAAAAATATTTTTATTTTGACACAGTGTCTCACTAAGTCACTGAACTGCCCAGGATGAGCTCAAATTTGTGATTCTCCTGACTCACAGCCTCCCAGAATGCTAGGATAGGATGCCAATCATTTTGAGACAAAATCTTGCTTTGTAATTCAGGATGGTTTTAAACTCACTATGTAGCCCATGCCAGCTTTGAACTCACAAGGTTCCTCCTGCCTCAGTACTCCTGAGTGCTGGAATTACAGGCATGCACCACCATGTGCAGCTAGGGTACTTTTTTTTTTTTTTTTTTTTTTTGTACCAGGGATTGAATTCACAACCTTGTGCTTGCCAGGTAGGCACTTATACCGCTGAGCTAAATCCATGGCCCCTAGTATGCCATTCTTAATATTAAAGGAATGATACAAATCTGTAAGACCACTTAAAAAAATCCCAGTGGAAAACATTAGAGGAATGGCAGAAATTTGCAAAATAGAAATGACCATTTTCTTCAGTCTCTGCTCTGGTGAATGAGAATTAAAACCAGATGCACATTTCATCTGTTTCTTAGCCCCGGGCTGGGTAGCATCTTACCTCCCTCTGGTTACACTCCTCAAGTGAGGCTCGGGTGTGGGCTGCCCTTGCTCTGCATGGCAGCTGGGTAGTCCCGGCAGTGATGCAGCAGTGGGCTCAGGGCCTTGCCTGGGTTCGTGTATGTCCTGTGGAACTCTTCAGGTGAAACTAGAAAAAACCCCAAGGATATGGAGACATGATACCTCCACTTCAGGGGACACAAAAGGAGCCAGCAAAATGGACTGCATACACATGTTGACAACAGGGTGTGTTACTATGCGGAACATCAAGCTGTAAGAGCTGAATATAAAGCATGGCCTGGGCTCAGGAGCAAGGCATGGAGGAATTCTCCTGCTCACCGTGGATATCCCGGACAGAAATTT
Source organism: Hydrochoerus hydrochaeris (assembly GCA_004027455.1). Lineage (NCBI taxonomy): Eukaryota > Metazoa > Chordata > Mammalia > Rodentia > Hydrochaeridae > Hydrochoerus > Hydrochoerus hydrochaeris. Next base: position 152,457 of record PVLA01005115.1, on the reverse strand, counting down.
TGAAAATTTAAAACTAACTAGCAGCCTGACAGTGGATCGAGACAAGTTATACTGATCATGCCCACCACGAAGCCAGACTGCTAAATCCTATTAGCCTTGACTGGCTGCACCCAGCTGCTTTTCATAGATGGCCTAACCCAGGTCAGCCTGACCATGTCCAGCTGCAATGTCTGTGTTTTGCCACTTAAAAATATATCCTGTTTTTCTAACATATTTCAAAGACTTTCTATTTACCCAGCAACAGATAATGACTAACCAAATTCAATGAAAGATAACCACACTCTCAAAGCTTTTGTACTTGCCACTTGCAAACTAAACTAAGCTATGAAGTTGACACAGGCTGGTGATATTGGAGCTGGTTCCCACCAGCCTGCCAGTGTAATAAACAGTTGCTTTCCAACTCCTTGGTGCCCAGCATCTTGTCTAGTTTGTTACCAGTTCTGCAATTAGGCCCAGGATAAGAGGCTTTGTCCTTACACTGGACTTCCCTCTTTCCCAAGATGGGAACACACACACACACACAGACACACACACACACACACACACAGTTTAACATTGAAAAGGGTGGGAAAATACCAAGGCCTACGTACTATATGGAAACCAGGCTGTGACATTCATAGATGAGTAACAAAATATGTAACACTGCTAACAACATCCAGTGAACACCAAGCTCGTAGCCCTCCAGGACACAGGAATGGTGTCTGTTCTTGGGTTTTATAATCAACAAAGTGATTCTGGTCATTTGAAAGCAACACTATTTCTTGAAGAAATGAAATCAGGTCCTCCTTGGTCCACGTCTGCTACTGTAAAAACAAAACAAAACAAAACAAAACAAAACAAAACAAAACAAAACATAGTATGCTGGGTCATTTATAAATTATAAACATCTATTTCTTACTGTCCCAAAGGGTAGGAAGTCCAAGGTTCCTGCAGATCCAGAGTGGGGAAGGCTGCTCTCTGCTGCCTGCCAGGTCCTTGTGAAACATCCTCCTGGGGCAGGAAGGAAGGGGTGGCTCCATCAGCCTCTTTTCATAAGGCCCAATTCCACTCTTCAGGCAAAGTCCCACAAAGCAACCACTCCCTTGGGTACCACCACCCCACACTATCACACTGAAGGTGAGGCTGCGACTTGCATTTTAGAGACCCTGACCTTCAAAGTAGTCTGGGGCCTTTACTGCCGGTTTGATTCTGGAGCAAGTATAGAGTAGGGTTGACTATGCAGTAGGAATTCTGGGCTGGGGGTGTTGAGCAGCATCCTTCAGTCTCACACAGCAAGGGACCTCTCCCCCCTCCCTCCTGGCCCCATGGTGCTGGGTGTAGTATAGCCAGGCTGTTTCCCTCCAGCCCTTCTCTGGCTCTCCTCTTCCCTTACACTGTGTGCACCAAAGTCTCTGGGGCCAGCTGACACCCAGCTGAAACCCTCTGTGAGGAGGTCTGGCAGACACTGAGCTGAGTTCCGTCTTGGGGTCTGTATCTGTGGACACCCTGCACTGAGAAACAGGTGCCCCTGTGGGTGCCTCACTGGGATCTTTTGGGACATTGTGTTGCCAGTTGATCAGGGTCCTCCTGGTGGTCCAAGAACAAAGGGACTGTGTAGCACCTGGGGCCTTCCAGCACCTTCATTTTCAGAGCCAAGTTGTTAGAGGATTGTACTGAATCATACATATTAACTTAGTCTCCTTTCTGCCACCCTCCCCCCTTCCTCCATTCTTCTTTCTCTTACTCACCCTCTCTCTCCCCCTGCCTGCCTCCCCTTTTCTCTTGTGCTGATAAAGGACTGTAAACTTCTAACTGCTTCCTCTCCTGCTGAGTGCATCCCTAAGTGACCTTCTAACAACACACTAGGAGAGGGAACTGAAAAGTCTCCATCCCCACAGGTAAGAGCCCTGGCCACTCACCAGCTGCCCCAGAGAGATGCTCCTGTATCTTAAAACATTAGATGGCCTGAGTTCAGGAACTTTCCAAAGGAGCAGAGCTCCTGCTTACTTGGTGCTAGAGAACAGGTTCAGGCCTCTGTCCTCCCTGTCCAGGGCAAGAGACCCAAGATGTTGGCCAGGCAGGTGACATGCAGAGGTTCAGGGGGCACTGGTACCTTTATCTCCTCATCTTGGGTTTTTGTGTTAGTTGTCCTAAGAGCTTACTATGCTTTTTTTTTTTTTTTTGGTATCAGGGATCAAACTCATGACCTCACACTTGCCAGGCAGGTGCTTATGCTGTTGAGCTAAATACCTGGCTTTCTAAGAGCTTACTATGTCCTGTGTACTTGCTAGATAGAGAGAGAGAGACAGAGACAGAGACTCAGAGAGACAGAGGAGGGGAGACAGAGACAGGGGGTCAGTAGGCAGCATGGTCACTCTCCATCACCTTCCATTTACTCCGCTCTCTAGCCTGGTCCTGGTTTCTCCTCCTTTGTGTTCAGTGCAGTGCCTCCTCCATTGGCCTGGCTGGACTTCCTCTCTCAGGAGTCTACAGTCTTTTTGGTGATCAGACAATCTGGTGCTGTTAAAGGTAAGTCCAATGTCCATGGGTGTTCACAGGATGGATGAAGTCACAGCCACAAGGCTGTCAGTTATTCCACTGGCCTCTCCTCTCTGAGTGCTGCTTACTGTGCCTTGTGATGGTTGTTTGTATCTGATGTCCCCAGGCTCATGTATCAGGAGCTTGGTCTCCAGCATGGCAGTGTTCATGAGTGGAGCTTACGAGGGCTCTACTGTCACCAGCGGATGGTTTGAATGGTTAGATGGGTAGGTTAATAGTTCACTGGGTCATGGGTGGGAGCTAACTGGATAAGGCAGGACATTGATGTGCCCTTGAAAGATATATGTACATGTGTATATACAAATGTATATATAGTTTTTAATTTTATTTTTCTTTTTGGCAGTATTGAGGCTTGGACTCAGGAGAAGTAGCATTGAGCTGAAGCACCATCCCTTTTTAACATTTTTTGTGGGCTTTTCGGTTGGTTTATTGAGACAGGTCTCACTATGTAATCCAGGTTGGCCTTGAATTCACTATGTAACCCAAACTGGCCTCAAACTTGCAGCAATCTTCTTGCTTCAGCCTCCTAAATACTGGGATTACAGATGTGCACCACCATTCCCAGATGAAGAGTGTGTTTTCTCCCTGGCCCTTTCTTCTCTGGCTTTCGCTGCTTCCTGGCTGCTATGAGGTAAGCAGGTCCCCTCCACCATGCCCTTCAGCTGTTGACCTTATAGCAATGGAGCAGGCTGACCCGGACTGAAGCCTCTGAAAGCATAAGCCAAAATAAATGTTTCCTCCGTATGTTCTTCTTCTCAGGTAGATTGTGTAATGATGACGCGCTAACACAGCACCCTTGACGCGCTTGGCCAGAGCAGCTTTCTCCTGCTGCACAGAGTGTAGTGGAAGTAAGGACAGGAGGTCATGGAGACCCTGCAGCTCTCTCACTCTAGGAACAGCCAGCACTGCATCCGTAGGACATTCCAGCAGCTGTGTGGAGGGCCATACAGGAGAAGTATAGGTCCTCCAAGATTACATGGGACTCAGAAGGGAGCCCTGCAGGGCTGGGAAGATAGCACAGTGGCATAAGTGCCTGCCTGGCAAGCACAAGGTCCTGAGATTTGATTCTCAGTACAAAAAAAAAAAAAATTAAAAGTTCTATTTAGCTGGGCATGGTGGCACATGTCTGTAATCCTAGCACTCAGGAGGCTGAGGCTGGAGGATTGCTGTGAGTTTGAGGCCAGCCTGGGCTACATAGTGAGTTCAAGACCAGGCTGGCCTACCTTAGTGAGACCTTGCCTCAAAAAAAAAAAAAGAAAGAAAGAAAGAAAAGGAGAAAGAGAAGACGAAGAAGAAAAAAACAAACAAAAGTATATGAGAGGGTATGTATAGGTTACATGGAAATTCCATTAATCATTTATTCATTTATGTGGTACTGAGGATTGAACCTAAGGCCTTTGCACTGAGCTATATACCCTAGTCTCTCTACCTTTTCCATTTAGAGACAAGGTTTTGCCAAGTCACTGACTTGTGCAGGCTGGGCTTGAACTTGTGATTCTCCTGCCTCAGTCTCCCAGGGTGCTGGGATCACAGGTTTATACCACCATACTTGATTGCCATGCAATTTATGTAAAAGGTTTGAACATTATAGATTTTAGTGTCTGCTGGGGTCTGGGAACCTACCTCCCTAGGTATTAAGGGAAGACTGCACATTATTTATGGATAGCATAAAAACCTGGGCAGATGACCCAGGGCAGGTTGTAGTTACCTCTGGGCAGGGAGGAAGGGAACTGGCTCCCAGAAGAGTTATGGCTGGGTTTCAACAATTCTAAAACACCCCTGTGCCAAATCAGACCAAACAAAACCAAACCAGACCAAACCAGACCAGACCAGACCAAACCAGACCACAGCCAAACAAAACAAACACAGAGAAACCTCACCAAACTAAAGGAGCAGAGCCAAAGAGCAAATATAACAAATTCTGAAATTCAATGTGGCTGTGTTCCCTGGGTCTTTTTTTTTTTTTCCTTTTTGTACCAGGGATGGAATTCACAACCTTGTGCTTGCCAGGCAGGCACTTGTGCCACTGAGGTAAACCCCCATCCCCTTTTTCTATAGTTGCTCTACTTTTAGGTGTGCTTGTATTATTTTATCAAAAAGTGAAAAAGAAAAACGTCATAGTAGTGCATGCCTGTAAATCCAGCGCTGTGGAAGTTTGAGGCAGAAAGATCATAAGCTCAAACCCAGCCTATCCCAAAATAGAAGGAGATGGGCCTAATGTGAAAGCCCTAGGTTCAATCTCCAGTACTGCAAAGAAAGAAAGAGGGACAGCAAAGGAGGAAAAGGAGGAGGAGGAGCCAGTGTGGTAGTACTGCCAGGCCTGATAGTGAACACCTGTAATCCCAGACAGGAAGATCCCTTCAAGTTCAAGCCAGCCTGGGCTACACCATGGGTTCAAGGTCAGCCTGAACTACATAGTGAGACCCTTCTCATTGCCCGCCCCCAACAAAAACAAAGTGAAATGCTCTGACAATAGCCTCCAGGGCAGTTTTGCAGGTGTTCCTGATCATTCACTTGTCACTTTGTCTACACTTGAGCCACTGCTGCTGTGGTAGCGACAGAGGCATCATGCCCAGGAAGGGGCTCGCATACCAGCACTGCCACCCCTGTCACAGATGTCCACTGGTGATTTATATTATTTTTCTGATCTAATAATTGTGCAATTTTGCTATTGCCATTAGCCCTTTTTTTTTTTTTTTTTAGTTCTTATTGTCACTCGGAATTTAATTTTAAATAGTCTGAGGTCTGAAATCCATTTACCCTTTCCCTTCTCTACATGGAAGTCCTAACACTATGTAACCAGGGCATACTACCAAATTTTGTTTAAAGGAGTATTGTGGGGGGTGGGTAGCACAGCAGCATGAATTTTTTAAGTATTTCTATTGATGCATTACTAACTTTAATTTTGTGGGTTTTATTATACTATACAATTTGTACTTAACAGTAAAATATCAGTAAGATACTAAATTTTTAATATTGGTAAAATCTTACATTTTTACTTTTTTTTTTTTTTTTTGTCTTTTTGAGACAGGGTCTCACTATGCAGTTCAGACTGGCCGTGGACTCACTTTGTAGTCCAGGTTGGTCTTGAACTTGCAAACAATTCTCCTGCCTCAGCCTCCCAAGTGCTGGGATTACAAGAGTGTGCCACCATGCCTAGCTAAATTTTTACTATTTTAAAAATATTAAAATAGGAAATTTTTAATAAAATAGTAAAATTTTTAATATGTAATGAGTGTTATAAACATCACCTTTTAAAAAATAAAAGCATGTGATTTATTTGAAAGTGGGGAAAGTTGAAAGGGAGAGGGAGAGAAAAGAAAGAAATACTCTTTAGAGGGTATCTGAAAGGGAAATACTTCAACATCAACATTTTAAAGATCAGCTTTTTATCTTACAAAATTGAAAAAGTAACAGAATAAAATAAATATAAATAAATTCAGAATAAAAAATAACAGAATTTCTAAAAAATAAAATAAGCAGAAATAAATTCCTATGTGAACTACAATGAAAATATAAATAAAATTCTATCATAGAAATAATCTTTGCTTCAAATATCACACTTAAGGCAGTCTTCACACATGATAACAGCATGTTCCATCCACAACTACAGCTTACACGATAGCACATTTGCTTCATTTTCCTGTCTTTTTGATATGACATACTTGGCATCTTGCTCATCTTCCTGCTTGCTTTGGGGGTTCTTGTGGTGCACACTGGTCTGCTCCAGAATTCTTTTGTGGAGGTCTTTGGGCAGATACAGACTATTGTTACTCTGGTATAATTGATTATTCATCAATTCCAGTCCTAATCCTCTAGAAACATTTCTCCATGATATATTGTGCTTGTTATTTTCTTTGTAAACTGTGAAACTATGCCTGATATGTTTAGGATCAGGTAAAACACAAACACTGGGCAATGTTTTGTGTTTTGAGTGATAGCAAAGTTGCTCATAACTCCTCAACAACATCTGTTCTGCCTTTCATTTTATTATAAATTGTGAGAATTTATGGCTTCATTTGTGTTGAGGATTCACTATCAACTTTGTTTGTTTGTTTTAAGATAGGGTCTTGCTATATAGTCCAGGCTAGCCTTGAATTCACTATGTAGCATAAAACAGAATTTGAACTCACAGCATCCTCCTGCCTCATCCTCTCAAGTGCTGGATTACAGGTATGCACCACCATGCACTATCAGTTTTATCATCATAGTGTAATGTTGACAGTATCAATATTACTTTGTTTTTCTTCACTGTACTGGAGGCCAATATTATATTTTTCTGAAATCTAAAGATTGCCTATACATTTCTCAATTGTGAACTTGCAACATTTTTTTCAGGAATTTCTGCTTTGTTCTTTTTTTTCAGATAGGGTCTCGCTATGCAGTGCAGGCTGGCATTGAACTCACTGACTTGAACTCAAAGGGAACCTAAGTTCTGGGATTACAGGCATGTACCACCAACCATTCCCTGCCAACTGGTGTTCTTCTAGCAAATATAAATCAATAGGTAGATAGTGAATTAATTCTCAAATGTGACATTTGGGTCACTTTTCTTTCTTTGTAGAGGGAATCAAACAGTGTTGTGCTTGCCAGGCAGGCGCATGTGACACTGAGCTACATTCCCAGCCCTGAGTCACTTTTTGAAATACATGCAATAAGTCTGTTCACAACATCATACAGTTCATTACTACACAAATAAAGGCCCAGTGGCTGAGTTCCAGGATAAAGTTCTAAATCCAACATGTAAAATGTCATTGTGTCTACCAGGGCACATATTTTTATACCATATTTGGAAGGTTTATTTGGCATATGTTGCCAACAGCTTCAACAACCGTGAAAGTTGTTTGTCAGTTGTCATCTATTTGGATGGTGTATAGATTGACAGTTTGAAGCAAAGCTTTCAAAAAGTAAGTGAATAGCAGCCTAATTGTTGGACTTTTTTCTTCCTGGAGGGTCTTTTTGCCATTTAAACAGTTAATTTTGAAATATCATTATTGTCCTAGAAATCTCAATGCCACACCTGTCACTTCTTCATAAATCCTTTAGTTTTTTTTTTTTTTCTGGAAACCAGGAATTGAACTCAAGACCTTGCCATTGAGCTATATCCCTGGCCCTGATCCTTTAGATTTTGATGATTAGAATGATAAAATCCTGCCGGGAATACAGCACAGCAGCATAAGTGCTTGCTTGGCAAGTGTAAGGTCCTGAGTTCAAATTTCCAGCCCTCTCCTCCCCAGTGATGAAGCACTGCTATGGAGGCTTTTAGCTCAGATAGTGAGATATCATGATAAATATATTTTTGAGTATTACTATCGATGCATATAGAATATTTTACTTATATTTCATTTTTTGGTTTTTGTTTTTCTTTGAGACAGGAAATCACTATGTAATATAGGCTGGCCTTGAACTCACTTATGTGGTCCAGGGTGGCCTTGAACCCATGGCAGTCTTTCTGCCTCAGCCTCCTAAGTGCTAGGTTTATAGGCATGTTCTGCCACCACTGGCTCAATGACTAACTTTCAACCACTTCCCAGTTGTAAAAGCAGATTTTCATGTGACATTGTGCTGAATTAGGCTAATTCTACAAGAAAAATCAAAAGAAAACATTTTTTTTTTGTCTTTTTGAGACAGGGTCTCGCTATGCAGTTCAGGCTGGCCTTGAGTCACTTTGTTGCACAGGCTGGTCTCAAACTCGCAATGATCCTCCTGCCTCAGCCTCCCGAGTGCTGGGATTACAGGTGTGAGCCACCACGCCCAGCAAAAGAAAACATTTAATAAAGCAAATTATAAATAAATAAAAATATAACACAGTGCATAATGTGGATAAAACCCACCACTTTACACTTTGACACATGCACACGCCCCTTGCCATTCGTGGTACCAAGAGAGAGAACACTAAAATTATTTCCTGTGTTCCCCAAGTGCAGCTATGGATGCACAGCCAGCTCCTGTTATGCTCAAGTACACATTTTCTTTTAAAAAGTATGGTTGGAGTATTTTTTTTCACCCCTCTTGATGCCCCAAGGGTTTCCTCAATGACTTGTGTCAGAAGGGACCTATGTGCTTGTGTTTTCGGACTCTTGGGTTTATTTCATGGAACCATCACAAATGCCACCTTGCCTTAATGATTAAAATTTGATACAGTTTTTAAATATACAGTAGGGGAATTCTCCATTTCAGTTTTCTTCTTTTTTCCTTCACTTTCTTGACTATTTTTTGGTGAGATACTGAGGATTGAACCCAGGGTCTCTGCACTGAGCTACATCCCAGTCCTTACTTACTTTTTATTTTGAGATTGGGGTCTCTCTAAATTGCCCAGGCCGGCCTCCAACTCACCATTTTCCTCCTCCCCCTCCCATGTTGGGATTAATTGAGTGGGTCACCACACCAAGTGTTCTTGGGGATTGTGTCTTCCAGAGGACTAAAAATGTAGGATCATTTTATCAATTTCCTTAAAACATCCCTTGCTGCCGGACACGGTGGTAGTCCACAACTTGGGCAGATGAGGCAGGAGGATCACCTGGGCCACATAGTAAGTCTGTCTCAAAAAACGAAAAAAAAAATCTTGTTGCCATTTCTATGGGATTGGTGGAGGTGACAGGTACTTCTGAAGGGCTTTCTTTTTTTTGAGACAGGGTTTCACTATGCTGTTCAGGCTGGCCTTAAACTCGCTTTGTTTCTCAGGCCGACCTTGAACTCATAGAGATCCTCTCACCTCAATTTCCCAAGTGCTGGGATTACAAGCGTGTGCCACCACGCCCGGCTGCAAAGGATTTTCGATTCAGAGCTCCTGGCCTGTCCTACAATCAAGGTTCCAATTTTCCTAGCGCCCCAACAGGGCTGTCCAGGCTGTTGAGCCAGGTTGCAACCTGAACTGTAGCTGTCAGAAAGTCGGGAATCCCGGGCGTGTAATCAGTTGTACAGCGCTCGTTCAGCATGTGTGAGCCCTGGGTTCAATCCCTAGCCCGCAAAAGAAAAAAAAAGGCGGGGTGGGGGGAGTCAGGGCTTGGATCCCCAACCTGTTCTGCTACCACCCACCACTCTGGCTCTTTGGCCCGGCCCCTTCCCAGCCCACTGCCGGGGGGGGTGGTGGTGGTGGTGGTGGTGGTGTGTGTGTGTGTGTGTGTGTCTGTGTGCGTGTGCGTGCGTGCGTGCGTGTGTGTGTGTGTGTGTGTGTGTGTGTGTGTCTAGGGCAGGCCCCGCCCACCGCGCAGGCCCCGCCCTTGGCACTTTGTCGGGTCCCTGGCTCGGCCCATCCCAGGCTCCGCCCACACCCACTAGTTCCGGCTCCGGCCTTGCGCACGCCCAGGCCCCGCCCCCAAGCTCCGCCCCCCGCGTCCTCGCCTTGGGTCCTGCTGCTCCTGGCCCTGCCGCCTCGCCGGCCTTGCTCGTTGGTCGAGGTCCGGCAGCCGCACCAGTCCCGGAGGACGCCAGTTCGAGTCTTTGCGTCCGTGTCGCACCGCATGTGCGGTGCCGGTCCCGGTCCTTTAGGTGTGACCTGTGGCGGGTGGGGAGGCTCTGGCACTCGTGGCGAATCTGCCAGGGCGAATCTGTGAGCGCGGTGCCGACGGCCTCGCGAGAGTGCGTACGGACGGACCAACGACGGACTCGGCGGGGCGGCCTGAAGGCCGGGAGCGAAAGCAGGGTGCCGGGGGACCGGGCCGGCGGCTGCTTCACCATGACGGGTCGCGTGTGCCGCGCCTGCGGCGGCACTGACATCGAACTGGACGCAGCGCGCGGCGACGCGGTGTGCACGGCCTGTGGCTCTGTGCTGGAGGACAACATCATCGTGTCCGAGGTGCAGTTCGTGGAGAACAGCGGCGGCGGCTCGTCTGCCGTGGGCCAGTTCGTGTCGCTGGACGGTGGGTCGGCGCGCGGGGCAGGCGGGCAGGCATGGGTAACCTGGGCCCTCGCGACCCTCCCGCTTCCCTCGGGTCCCTCTCAGTCCCCACCGATCCCGCTTGTTCCCCCTGGTTTCCTCCCGGTCCCTCTGCTCCCTTCTGGTGTCTGCTGGTCTTCTGTGGTTTTCTGCAGTATCCTCTGGCCTCCTCGGACCTCCCCGGGCCCCCTTTGTCCCTCCTGGTTTCTACTGGTCCCCTGGCGGGTTTGGCTGGAGCCCACCTCGCCTATTCTGTGCTTGCCATGCTTGGGCTCGCGTGGGTTTTCTCGCTGTCCTTGTAGGCGTGTGTGTCCATCCTGAATCCTCCTTGCCCTATCACCGAAGCTTCTTTACTGTTGAGTGCTGAGGATGTTTTATGTATTTTACTTTCACAAACCTGCGTGATGTGTGGGATTCACGTAGCAGAAGTTACTCATTTTGATGCACTTCAGTTTACTCATTCTTTCCAAGTCGTATTTTTGTTGTTATAACTAAAACTTCTTTGTCTAACCCTCTGTTGCCACATTTGTCTTCTAAAAATTTATTGTTTATGTTTTACATGTATTTTATTTGGTTGTTTATAAATTTTTGGTGCTGGGGATTGGGCCTAAGGTCTTGGCATACTCAGCACATACTCTTGTCAGTGAGCTATATCCCTAGCCCCTTACGCTTAGTTACGCCCCACGTTGAGTTAGCGTACTAGAAAGTGCGATGTGTAGCTGAGGTTTGTCCTCTGTATGTAGATGCCCGTGTTCAAAGCCATTTGTTGGAAGCCTGGCCTTAGTTACCCTTGCTCCTTGGGCAGAGAGCACTGGGTAGGCAACTGGATGAGTCTTTTTCTATGACTCTTTTTTCTGTGCCATTTCTGTTGTCACTACTGCATTGTCTTGTTTATTGTTAAGTTTTATATTGTCTTGAAATCAGATATTGTGAGTCCTCCAATTTTGTTCATCCTCTTCAAAATTGTTGTAGCTTTTGTAGTCACTTTCTCTTTTCCTTTGATTTTAGAGTTTTTGTATATATGTAACAAACCTACCTTTTAATAAATCGCACAGGCTTTCTTGACAGGCTGGGCAGGAGGATCACCATGAATTTGAGGCCACCCTGAGCACAGTGAGTTCAAGGCTAGCCTGGATTAGTAGTGAGCTCCTCCCTCAAAACAAACAAACACACGCATCTTTTAAAATTTCGAGTGATTTAACAATTTTATTATGCTGTCTTCCAGTCTGTGAACATAGTACTCCATTCATTTAGCTTTTTAAAATATCTGTCAGTGTGTTGTAGTTTTGTAGCTCCTGTATATTTTTTATATGTTACATACCTATAAACTGTTTAAAACTAGTTAGTCTTTTTTCTTTCTTCTTTCCTTTTCCTTTTCCTTTTTTTTTTTTTTTTTTTTCTTCTGTCCCAGGGGTGGAACCCAGGGTCTGGCACAGGCTAAGTAGTGCTGTCATCACTGAGTTATACCTCCAACCCCACGTGGTTGATTTCTGTGTGCTGGGCTGTTTTTATAATCTTGTTAAACTTGCTTGTTCTAAGAGTTTCTTATAGCTCTTTGGGATGTTCAGTGTAGACACACTTAAATATAGGCTATTTTATCTTTGTTTGGTTTCTCTTTTTTTGTCTTTCAAGAGACATTTTTCCCTCATTTCCCATCTTGGCAGATTCAGCATCTTCCATTCAGTGGACCCCTCCCCCCCCATTTGCCTTCAGGGAGAAAAACAAGAAAAAAAAAAAACCTAAAACTAAATTCATCAATCAGGGATTCAGTGGAATGTTAACTGGGTTTCTGGTACCTGTGCTCTATCAGTAAAGTTGAGAATTTCCCTTTCTACTCAGTTTGCTGAATTTTTACTATGAGTGGATATTTTTTTTTTTTTTTTTGTCTTTTTGAGACAGGGTCTCTCTGCAGTTCAGGCTGGCCTTGAGCTCACTTGGTAGCCCAGGCTGGTCTCAAACTCGCAACAATCCTTCTGCCTCAGCCTCCTGAGAGCTGGGATTACAGGTGTGAACCACCAGGCCTGGCTGTTTTTTGTTTTTTTTTTTTTTTTTTGGGATATTGAGTTTTGTCACATGGTTTTTCTGCATCAACTGATGGAATCCAATGTTTCTTTTCTTCAGTCTGTCAGCATGGCTAATTTTCTTTATGTTCATTTTTCTTTCTGTGGTGCTGGGGCTCCAACTTAGTGCTTTGGCATGCTTCAAGTGCTCTACCACTGAGCCACATGTCCACCCCTAGTGTTGCTGATGTTCGAATGCCAAACCTGCCTCAAGTTTCTGGAGTAAACTCACTTGGTCGTAGGCTGTTATTCTTTGTATTGTGTTGCTACTCTAAATTAAATTTGCTAATACTCTTTGATAATTTTTTTCTGTATTCATGTAAGATATTGGTCTGTAAGTTTCTTGAACATTCTCATTTGCTTTGATGTCAGGGGTGAGCCTTATGGAATGAGTGAAGAGAAATGGTGCTTACTCTTTTGTTTTCTGGAAGGGATTATTTCAGATTGGTGTTGTTTCTTAAATGTTTGAAATTCACTAGTTCATTTTTAGATGGTTTTAAACTTCCTTAACAGTAAGGTTGTAGTTGTATTGTAGATTGTTTTGCCTTGGTTGGTTTTGGTAGTTGGCTTTGAGGAATTGATCCATTTGATCTGGTTGTTGAATTTATGCAGATAGAGTTGTTGGTGGCATTCCTCTGTCTTTGCATGCATGCAGAATCTGCAGTGACAATTTTTTTCTTCTGATGTTGCTGTCTGGAGTGGTTTTTTTTTTTTTTTCTTTTCTTTCTTTCTTTATTTATTTTTTGATCGGTACCAGGGATCGAACTCACAACCGTGTCCTTGCAAGGCAGGCGCTTATGCCTCTGAGCTAAATCCCCAGCCCCTTAGTTTTTCTTTGTTTTCTTGCTAGAAGTTTATCTGTTTTGTTGATCTTTTCAAAGAACTGGCATTGGGTTTGAGTTTTCCCTTCTGCTATTCCCTCCGTTTAGTCTGTTTAACACATTGTACCAATCTTTTTTCTTTGTGGTTGCCATCAGGACTGTTAGGACTGTGGCTTGGTCACACATTGTCTTCAGCCTCATGAAAATTGCCAAGACACTGATGCTTACTGGAGTGTTAACAACTGAAATAAAAACAGGTCAGACATAGAGGTCTCCGTGGAAAGGTACTTGTTAGGTGTGTCCCAGGTGACAGAGCATTGCTCTCACCATGTCCTTGGGGAATTAGGGAAGGTGGTGTAGAGCAGGTGTAGATGAGCTGCCACTGACACAGTGTTTAATCTGTGGAGGAGGTATTGAACAGAAGCTCAGAAAGGTTCTAAGGTGGCATCAAGATACCTTTCTAGGGACCCAGTAGTGATTGTAGCCCCCAAGGTGATGTGGGGCAGTGGGTTCTTAACTTAGGAAGTAGGGGTGGTGCAGGTTTTGGGAAGTTTTATGGCAACCTTTGTTTCCCAGGTGCCCAGTTGGCTCCCTCTTTCCCCATCAATGTGATCACACTGATGACTCATTTTCCTGTGCTCCAGGAGGTCCCCAGTACCCCTTGGTTAGCTCATCCTACTCCAGCTTCATTCTGAAAGTGGAGTGTTCTCATGGAGTGGCCATTTTCCACTGTGTTTACAAACTGGAAAGTGGTCTTTAGACCACTTGTTTTTCCTATGGTCTCGTGTAGTGAACTGGGCTGGGCACGTAGTTTAGCAATCTGCTCCTTCATAATTAACTCAGACATCAGGATAAGGTAACCAGGGGTCCACAGCAGAGAGTCCTGGCTTTGGGAATCACCACTTGTGCTCCGGTGTCTGAGCCCTTTCTGAGCAGAGCCTGTGTGAAGGGAAGAGGTGAGGAACAAAGGACTGCAGGCTCAGAGTGGCTGAGCGTGAGGAGGCCAAGGTCTCAGCTAGGCATGAGGAAGGCTAAACCATCCCACAGGGATCTGAGCTCAATCCTGTGTGTAAAGACTGTGGGGGCAAAGGAGGACTTCCACAAACTGGCACACTCCAGTGTCTTGAGGTCCTCTGAGGCCCATTCTGTCAATGGATGGTGATGTACATGCTTCTTCTGCCCTCCCAGGAGGTATCATGGCCACTCCTGAGGGTGCTTGGGAGCTTCTACTCCAGGCTGCCTCCATGGGGTGTCTCCTCTCCCTGTGCTGGGAGCAGCAAACTTCTGTTACCAAGAAGCATATAGTTGGGTTGGGAACATTTCCTGTGGTTACCATAATTAAAAAGAAAATTTTTTTTCTTTTTGCCGTACTGGGGATGGAACCCAGGATGTTGGACATGCTAGGCAATTGCTCTACTACTGAGATATACCCTTAGCCCTATAATCAGAACTTTTAATGGTTACAGTCTCAGCCCTTTAAGTCAGGGGTTCCCAATTCCTCGACCATGGACTGGCAATAATAGTGGGCTCCTGGGAACCAGGCCACACAGCAAGATGTGGGTGGCAGGTGAGGCAGTGAAGCTTTATCTGTATTTACAGCCACTCTCCATCATTCACATTTTTTTCTGAGCTCTGTCTCCTGTCACGTTGCAGTGGTATTAGGTTTTTATAAGAGCACAAGCCTACTGTGAACTCCACATATTAAGGATCTAGGTTGCATGCTCCTTGAGAGAGTTTTTTTTTTAATTTTTAAATTTAAATTTAATTTAATTACTGGTACTGGGGATCTAACTCATGACCTTGCACTTGCCAGGCAGGCACTCCTTCAGAGAGTCTTAATACCTGATGGTTTGAGGTGGAGATGAGGGAGTGATGCTAGTGCTGGGGAACAGCTGGAAATCCAGATGAACATGAGCACAGAGGTTTGACTGCGCAGAGACAATAATAAGTCAGTTGCCTGCAGACTCATATCAACCCCTGTTTCTGAGTGGTAAGTGATAATGAAGCTGTATCTGGTGGCTGGCTTCATAGTGGCAAGGGAGTTGATGCACCTCAAATGTACAGCTGCATATGGTGGCAGCTCTAAGTCTGAATCTGACAGTTATTTTAGTCTATGTGTGGCCCACCTGTTATTTTATTTACCACTTTTGTCAGCACTTCTTTCCTACACTCCACATTCGTAGTCATTCCATAGCTAAGCCCACAACCTAACCCTGGCCAAAATAGCCAAACACAGATCACTGGAGAGCTTCTTTGAAAACGGGAAAAGCCCCAGTGATGAGACAGTGAAAGACTCAAAGACTGCAACAGAAAGAAAGCTGCATTTGAAAGAAGACACCAAGATTCCTGCTTAAATTATTGCAGCAGGTATTTCACATTCTCCAAACCTGCTTGTATAGTATGTGGTGATAGCTATCTAATGAAGCTATAAACCTTCAAAACTGCTTTGCCACATGGAGACAATGTACCCTGCATAAAAGACTAGGCTTTGGAGTTTTTCAAAAACAATGTAGGGCTGGGCATAGTGACATGTGTCTGTAATCCCAGCAATCCTAGCACTCAGGAGGCTGAAGCAGGAGGATCCCATTGCATTCAGCGCCAGCCTGGGAAACAAAGTGTGAGTGAGTTAGTTTGTTTATTTATTTACTTATTGTCATTTTGAGACGGTCTCCTATGTGGTTCAGGCTGGCCTTGGGTTCACTTTGTAGCCCAGGCTAGTCTTGAATTTGCAACAGCTCACCTGCCTCAGCCTCCCAATTGCAGGGATCACAGGATTGCACCACCATGCCTGGCTAACAAAGTGATTTTAAGACCAGTTTGAACTACATAGTGAAACCCTGTCTCAAAAAGAAACAAAACAAAACAAAAACAACAATATGTATACAACAGGGAGGATTTTGTTTATTTTTTTTTGAGGCAGGGTCTCACAGTGTAGTTCAGGCTGGTCTCAAACTCCCAGTGATCTTCCTGTCTCAGCCTTCCTAAGCGCTAGGATTATGGGTGTGTATTACTATATCTGGCTCCTGAAGCAGTTACTGAAGCCCAGGACTTCTTTTTTTTGAGACAAGATCTTGCTATGTAGTTTAGGTTGGTCTTGAATTTACTGTGTAGAACAAGTAATCCTCCTGCTTCAACCTCCAAGTGCTGAGATTACAGGTGTGTACCAAGTTGCCCAGTTTGAGAGCATAATTTTTACTGGCTAGCTGCATTGTTAAAACTAAGAAACCTTTTACTACTGGTGGTGAAGAGTTGATTCTGCCTGCTGCTGAGGACATTTATCATGGTCTTTTAGGAGTGCCTACAGTTCAGAAGGTGGCACATGTTCCTCTTTCAGCTAGTACTGTAACTAGATTACTTGCTGAAATAGCAGAAGATACGGAGGCAATTGTTGGGTACATAACCCGGATTGATGAGTCTACTGATGTAAGCAACAATGCTGATTTTTCTGTGATGTATTTTTTTGGAGGATGCACATGAGGATATGCCATGTGCACTTTTGTTACCAATGTATACCACAACTGCAAAACTTTTACTTATTTATTTATTTATTTTTGAGATAGGGTCTTGCTGTGTAGTTTAGGCTGACCTTAAGTTCACTGTGCAGCCCAGGCTGGCCTCAAACCCAGAGTGATCATTCTGCCTCATACAGAACTTTTCAAGTTCTTGGATGATTACATGTCAGAAAATTAAACTGGTCATTTTATGTTGGTATATGCACAAGTGTCTCCCCGTAAAAGGAATGTCACAGCATCCACAAAAACTCCTTGGTCAAGTTAAATGAATGCACAGTTTATGAAGTTGTTGTTACCAAGTTGGAAGTGATGCTGAAAAGAGTGGAAGATGGGGCTGTGCGTGGGCCTTCCCTGGGCACTGAGACACATGGATCCTAGGTGTAGGGTGTTACCTTTTCTGCACTACACAATAGCTGGCCAGTTACACACCTCTGCAGTCCTGGGCACGGCCCTCCCCAGAAGACCATTCTCTGGGCAGCCTGCACTTGGGGGTCCTTTCCCACTGTTCAGGAGGGTATGGACTTGGTTGGGCCTATCTACATGGGACTTTCGGCCCATGTTATAAAAAGTACCAAATGTGGCCGGGGATTTAGCTCAGTGGTATAAGTGCCTGCCTGGCAAGCACAAGGTCATGAGTTCGATCCCTAGCACCAAAAAAAAAAAAAAAAAAAAAGGACCAAATGTATTTTGAAGCAGGAGCACATCTGAAGGTCAGGCATTCACAGTTGGCAGTTTTCAGCCAGAAGTCACACTTGGGCTTGCTTCTTTCTTACTTTGGGGAGTCTATAGGTATCTGTTAGGGTTCACTAGAGGAAGAGAATCAATAGAAAAATGTATAACAAATTGTGAAAAGGGTTTATCTCATAGGCTCACAGAATCATAGGTGAGAATAGTCCGCAATGGTAAGGGGATCTAGAAGCTGCTGCATTCCAGAAGCTGGAAGCCTCTTGGATGGGATCAAGCATGCAGCATCAGCCTGAGTCTGAAGCCTGGAAGCTACCTGGAGAGTCACTGGTGTGAGAGAATCTATTGAAAGGCTGAAAAAGCTTGAATTTGATATCCACAGACCATGGCAGAAGCATGACACCTGCTGGAGCAGAATGAAGCCTTAAAGCACAGTCTGACTTCCCCCTTCCCCTTTTGATCCGTTTGGCTGCAAGCCTGTTTTCACCTGTGCCATCCACGGTCAGGGTGGGTCTCCATCTCAGTTTTCTGGCCTACATGGCAATTATCTTTGGAAAGCACACAGTCAGACATAGCCAGAGGTGTGCTTCACTAATCTGCTAGACGTCTCAATCCATTCAAGTTGACCATCAAGATTAACCATTGCGCTATGACCTTAAATCTTAATGTGCAGAGATTGGCTAAGTACTTTTTGTATCATCTATGGGTATTTTTTACTGTGTGTGTGTTGTGGGGGAGCAAAACCAGGAAATGGTTCCCAGAGCAAGTGCAGCCAGAGGAGCCTCTGAGAGGGCAGTCTGGTGTTGGGGAGATGTAGTGAAGGTGAGAGTGAGAGAGGATGATAAGGGACGAGGGAGGGCAGGGGAGGTCAAGTGGCACATGAAGGCGGCAGCAACTGGGCCGTAGAATTGGATTGAAACAGATTGAGGGATGAGGAAATTGCATAATCTGAAGTCACTGATTTTACTTAATGTTGCATCTCTCCATTGTCCTGTCCTGTTAGAAAACCCCTGGCTTCCTTCTATCACAGTCTGAGCAGAGACAGGTGGCTGGAATAGTAACCATTGCATCCCTCTCTTGGTGGGCTTTAGGGTTTAGATTTTCACCAATGTCCTTTTTCTAGCATAGTTATTTGACTTTTATTAAAAGTGGATACCCATTTGAGCAGGGAAGTTTTTTTCTGTATTTAAATATTGGCATGTTTCTGGTGCTTGTGCCACTAGGCAGCAAAATGGTGGGGGGTTGCTGGCAGAGAATCCTGGAGAGGCACCAGTTTCAAACTGGAGGGCCACCCACAGTGGTTTGGCACACTTCAAAGGTGACATAGGTATCAAATATGGTTTGGTGGGATTGGAGCCAACCAAGCTACTCCTGAATATGGTGTGTTTCCAGAAGTGGGCACTGGTGCTGGTAAACACAGTAGTCACTAGTAGCAGACACTACTGGGAAGGACAGTGAAGTACCCCCAGCAATTTTGGACCAGAGTGTGCATGTCCTGGGTAGGCTGCTTCTTTGTTGATGATTGTTCATGGTGTTCTGTGCCCAGTATAAGTGGCACACCAAGTTGGCCATGGAGAAAGCCCCAGTTGAGGCTCTCAGGCAGCCAGAAAAGGTGAGGCTGCTGTTGGAGTATGAGGCCAAGAAGCTGAGCCTAGTGGATGTGAGCCATGTCTCTGTGGTCTACATATTACTGGCAAGATTTCTGGGGACCAGTGGTACCTGCTTGTGTTCTTTGGGGTGGAGAGTTGCTGACTCATTCGGGACTTGTGGTACCTGAGGGTCTCTAATGTGTAAATTACTGGAGTACCTATTTACACTCTTGGCCCACCTTCTGTTCAGTGTCTAAAACTGGTTTCCTTTGTCCCAAGCAATTCTAGCTCCCAAAGTTCCTGTGTATTTTATTAAGTCGTCTTCCTCTGTCCCCTACCTTTTGAAAACTAGGCTACAGCTAAGCTTTCCCCTCAAACTACCCCCAGTTTCCTGGGCAACCATAGGTATATTTTTCCTGTCTTGCTTTCTTCAGTCTCTCTGCCTCCCCATGCCCAAGCCTTTCTGAGACCATTCAGTCCTGTAGTCTTATCTTTCATCTGTGTTTGGATTATGTATTCTTTACTGTATTACCTTTCCTTCTTTTTACCCATATGTAACTTGTTTTGGGGGCTCTACCAGATCTCTCTAGAGTAAATAATTTGTCTCTCCGGCTGGACAAGTGGTGCAATCAGTGACTTGGACCTTTTTTTTTACAACTACTGCAGAGTGTGGACAATAAAGTCAGTGCTTTATTGTCTCTATGGGTCTGAGTAAGAACACAGTCCACCTTTCCTAGTTATCTCAGTGCATAGGCCTTCAGCCCACATGGCTGCAGCAACCCTCATCCTGAGTCCACTTTCATTCATCTGTACACCTCTGACACCTAGCTGACCCATCAGTTACAACTGTGGCCAAAGGGAAGACACTATGGGGTATCTAGGGGATTACAAGCTTTATTCCTGAGAAGTTCCATCTTAATATCTGCCACAGTTGAGTTCTAGAGGAAGAAAAAAGGCGTGAGGTTTTATATCATCCATTTTTGGGTCTGTTCAGATTCAAACCCCCTCTGCCCTTGGCAAAGGAATGTACTTAACCTGAAGCATTATTTAGGGGTGGGAAGAAAATCTGACGGAGTAAGTGAATGTGTGCATGAAATATGGGTTGTTTGGTATTGTGGTTTGTCTTATTCTACCTTTTATGATGTCGATGAAACTGGATACCTCTAAAGAAAAAAGAAAATGACTGGAATTAGCAAAAATAATAATTTATGTGATTAAAATTTGAATACAAAAACAACAACAACAAAAAAACAGTTGGAGGGGAGCATGTGCTGGAAACGGTCATGCTGAGGTGTGGTTTTTGTCTAGTAACTATGGAGTATATAGTGAGTTTCCTTTAAAAGATTTCAAGTGTAAAAATTTTAAAGTTTTAAACAACCACCATGCACAAAACAAAGAATAGGAAGTGCTCATAGCAAGACCTGTGTCGGCTTCTGCAGAACCTAGAGTTAATATATTGATGTTTGCAGCCCCCCATTCCTGGTCAAGGCCAACCAGGCTGCACAGGTAGAGTGGTACTCCTGGGCCTTGGTCACCTCCAGCCTCTCTCCTGGGTTCCCCAGTGTGACTGCCTCACTTGAACAGCTTCTTGAAAGCTGCTGGCCTTGTGGCAACTTTTTATAGGAGGAACCACATTCCAGGCACTGTTCCCTGTGCAGGCTCTGAGCTATACCTGAAAGGTCTGTGTCTTTGAGCTCGGTGCTAGTCTCAGCTGAGAGGTAAGGATTCCTCACAACAAGCTAGCTCTGAAACCATGTTAACCGGACACAGGTCAGTTCTGGGCCTTGATAGTGATGGGGAAGCTGGGTGTAGCCTGGTGAGGCAGGTAGTTGTTCATTGCCCAGATGAGAGCTTCATGTGCCTTGTAGGCTGCTGTGCCTGTCCCATTTATTGCCCTTTTCAGAATTTGCATGGCCATTCTAATTCCTTTTTTGTTTCCAGATGAACTTGAGTCATTTGGTAGATCTTTAGAGTTTTATATTTGTTTGAGATCCAGTTTTATTCACAGATAAGCCAGTAGCTGTGCTTGTTCTGTGCTGGAAGGTGTCCCATGACTGGTGCCAAGGTCCTGCTTATAGGTGGCCAGCAGTGGGTGTCCCTGGATCCAGTTACTTTTGCAATTTAATTTCATTCTCACCTGTGTCCCTAGGCCCTGCATGCCCACTGTATGGCTGAGGCTGTGTGCAAACCTTATAGCAGAACGCTTGAGTCCTTTTATCTGTACCTTGTTTCTGATGCGTTGGCTCCTGTGACAGCTGCCAGAGGCCAGTGCCTGTGGATAGGGGGCACGTACCAGCTGTCCCACCTGAGTTTACACCAACCTGGCTTACTCATTCCTTCCTGGGCTCATCTGAAGGCCAGGCTTCTATGGTGTGGCTCACAGCCTGATGAATGATCCATGTGTGTACCTGATGTTTTCAAGGGTCAAGTCCCAGCACCGAATGCCTGTAGGGCAGAGAGTGGTGGGCCATCCCAGGGTTACTGTCGGTTGGTAGAGTTCCAGGCAGAGTGCCTGGTGGCTTAACTGAGACCATACTGTGCATAGGAGCTCTCTCAGCCTGCAGCCCTCTGTAGAAGGTGGTGCAATAGTGGGTAGAGACTTGAGTGTGTCCTACAGACTGGCTAGCTGTGGTTCCTTTCCTCTAGGATCCCTTGCTATGACCCAGAGGCAGAGCTATGCTTTCATCTTGCAGTCGGGTGACAGCAGCCCACTAGGATTCTTAGTATGTTAGAAGCATGATAGGAACTTACAAATAGGCGTGGTCCATGCCTAGAGTAGAAGGGCTCTCCACCTGCTTGGTGATCTTCCCTGAATGCTTCCTGGACCCAACTTTGTTCTTTGTGCTATGAGAGGGCTGTGTGGATCTTCTCTGCTAGGGTCTGGCTAACCTGATTTTTCTGTGTTTCCAGGTCCTGGCAAGACCCCAACCCTGGGTGGTGGCTTCCACGTGAACCTGGGAAAAGAGTCAAGAGCACAGACCCTGCAGAATGGTAATACTGTGAAGGCCTCTGACCTTGGTGGGGCTAGGGTTGATGATGCATAAGATGATGAGGGGTTGCAGTGTGGGGTTAAAGGCTGAGAACACACTAGACTTCACTTACTACTTCTGGTCCTGCAGCACCCATCCACCCAAGCTTGGCCTTACCTTGTGGCCTGCCACACCCTGCTACCCTTTAAGCCCAGGGTTAATACACTTCTGGGAGGAACTGCTCCTTTGTCACTTCCACCATTATCAGGTCCTTCCTGGGTGTCCTCTAGTTCCAATGCCACTCGGAGGTCCCTGGACCCTGCCACATTCATAACTGTTAGCTTTTGGTCTTTATCAAGATGAGTATAAAAACAGCAAATTTGTAGCACTTTGACATGGCAGTGATGTTTTCATTGTGTTTATTTAACTGGCTGGATACGTGCAAGTCTTTTTATTTGTCAGATACATGATTTTCAAAAAATTTTCTTCCATTCCATTGGCTATCTTTTCAGTTTTTTTTTTTTTTTTTTTTTCTGGTACTGGGAATTGAACTCACGACCTTGCACCTGCCTTACATTTGCCTTGTACTTGCCAGGCAGGCACTTGTACTGCTGAGTTATATCTCCATTCTCTTTTCTTGATGGGGTTCTTTGAAGCACCAGGTTTTTCCTTCTGGTAATGTCTAGTTTCTCCTTTTGTTACCTGCACTTTTGGTATTGTGAGTAGGGAGCATTACCTGATTGGGTCCATATCACAGAGATCAGTGCTCATATCTGCAGTTTCATGGTATCAGCCCTCATGTGTAGATTCTGATCCTCTGTGTTATGAGCATGTGGCATGAGCAAAGGGCCTAGCTTCCTTCTTTGCATAGATACCCAAGATTGTTTGTGGAAAATATTCTACTTTCCTAAGTGGCACCCTCCAGCTACTCTTATTGTGAATCATTGTTTCCACATTGTCTGTTCTTTGTTATTTTTTCATGTTTTTTCTTTGCAGTACTGAGGATTGACGTCAGGGGCTTCCACATTGCTGGGGAAGTGCTCTACCACTAAGCTATATCCTCCTTTTCTCCTTTGTTAAGTTGCTTAGGCTGGGCTTGAATTTTTGATCCCCTCGCCTCTTCTCTTGAGTAGCTGGGATTATTGCATGTGCCATCATGTCTAGTCAAATTCAAAGTTCTGTTTTATGGACTGTATATCTGTGCTCAGGTGCACCTTACTTTTGGATACCAGCTTTGCAGTTGTGTCCTGCTCCTGACTCAGCTTGATGGCTTTAGTTTAAATCTGAATTTGGCTTCAGAGTGTGTTAAGTGCCTTTCTGAAAAAACTACAGAGATTGCTGAGCATGGTGGCACACATCTGTAATCCCAGCACTAGGGAGAATTGCCATGAGTTCGAGGCCAGCCTGGGATATATAAATGAGTTCAAGGCCAACCTGTACTATATAGTGAGAACTTGTCTCAAAAAACAAAACAAAAAACCCCTCAAAAACCAAAAAACAACAACAAAAACCCTCGTACGAAGATGGAAAGAAAGAAACTGGCCAATCCCACTGTCTGTGAGGGCTGTGTTCCTGCCTTGATCACCTTGCATACTGTACTCTTGGGACTCTGGATCTGTGGGGGACATATTCAAGAAGGGATCTGGGAGAGACATTTTTGTCTCTGCCTGTTTGATTTGTCTTCCTGCTGGAATGCTTGTTGGAGCAGTTTTAAGTTCCCAGCTGAACTCAGCAGAGCCCAGGCACTCTGTCCACACCCCATGGCTGTCCTTCACAGTGGGGTACCCCTGTCACCATGAATGAGCTCATACGACAGCACTGTTTGAGCCCACTGTGTACATCAGGGTCCCTGTCTGTCATCCGTGCTGTGGTGTCAGCAAGAGTATACTGCTGTGTGTCCACCGCTGTGGTATCATGCAGGGGCCTACAGCTTTGGGTTTTGTCTGTTGGTCCTTCCTCCCTCCTATTACCTGCAACCACTGTTCTACATGGTCACCCAGAGTGTGCCAGAGGCTGGTGTCATATGTGGCCTTTTCAGGCTGACTCCTTCTGATTGGAAATATATGTTAAAACTTCTGCTATATTTCTCCATAGTTTACTATCTTATTTCTTTTTAGTGTGGAATAATATTCCATTGTCTTGAGATGGGTCCGTTTCTTTTCCTCTTCCTCTTTTTTTTTTTCATGTGTGTGTTGGAGCTTAAGCCTAGGACTTCTGTGTGCCAAGCAAATTATGCTGAGCTACACACCAGCCTACATGGTTTATTTATCCATTTATTTATTTAAAGATGTCTTGGTTGCATCCAGTACTTAGCAGTTTTGAAGAAAGCTGTTATAAACATTTGTATGCAAGGAAATACTGAGCATTGTGGTTTTGGGCAAGAGTGTATTTGGTTCCATAAGAAACTGCCAGGGTGCCTTGGGAGATGTATACCACCTGTAGTGCACTGAATTTCTGTTGCTCCATGTCCTCTCCAGTAATGCAGTTGTCTTTTTGTTGGATTTTGGCCATTTCAGAATGTCATTGAAGTGCAGCAGGCTTTTTATTGCTGTTTAGTGTTCATGATGTGAATACACACAGTTACTTGTCTATTTCCCTGGGTGCCTTTGTTTCTGTTTTCAGCCATCTATTTCCTGTGCAGTCTGCTGGTGGACACAGGACTCCCTTCTCTTGGACACGCAATTGTGAATGAGGATTTTGGCTTGCTCCATGGTGTGTGCTCATTGTTAACAGTCAGAGTGAGGATCTTTTCCACCCTGGCTGTAGATTCACCCTTGTGCCAGCACACAGTGCTGAAGGTTCTGCCAGCACTGGGTCCGTGTAACCCCTTAGCATTCACTGTGACTTGTTTCAACCACTTGTGCTGTGCTGACCATCCTATGTGTGTGAAATGCTTGCTCCTCTTTTACACATATTTGTTTTTTTAATGGGGTTATCTTTTTTATTTGTTGAAGTCCATTGTTTTTTGATATAGGGTCTCGGTATGTAGTTCAGGCTGCTCTTGAACTCACAACTGTATTTTCCAAAAAATGAGATCTAGCTGGAAAATAAATCCTGATTTTTCAGGATGCTTGTAATATAAGCACTACCCCCAGAAGTAAGACCTGCTTAAGATCATCAGCCAGATGGGCACATCTAGTTACATCCGTGCGATATATGATGGATGTCCTGAATTATAAATTAATATTAATAATGTTAATATAATTAAATATAAATATTGACATAATATTATTGGCATATAATTAAATATAAAAATTATTGACATTAATAGTTAAAATAAATGATAATACAAATTGTGATTAAGTATTTGTAAATACCCAATTGGGCACCTGTGGACAAACGGTAAATGCTTATGTAAACAAATGAAATTGAGATTGACTACTGAATGACTGATCAAAGTACAGACAGGCATGAATAACATGGATACTTGATAATAAAGGGACGTGTGTGTCTAATATGAATCTTCGTAATTCAATATCTTGTGTTGAAACAGACATACTTAATACACTTGTGTGAAATAAATGTTTTCTGAATTTGAGTCCTCAACTTTTTGTCACTTGTGTGTGGATCATCATTCTTGGCTGTCGTCATTTTTGCTGCCACCCCTTGTCCTGGAAGCCTTTAGTGAACACTGGATTTAGTGCGTGGAAACTGTGTGAAGCCCAGGCCACGAGAGGCCGTGGGGGAAGAATCCGTGGGATGGAATCGCGCACAGCAGCGCTCCAGGGCCCTGCGCTGGGCTGCGTGGCGAACCAGGGCTCAGGGAGGGAGAGCGCTGGGGCGGGGCAGAGAGACTGGGGCGGGCTCTGCGGGAAACAGAGCTGGGGAACTCAGGCTGCAATCTGGTTCAGAGAGTTAGGGGCTGTTGAAGAAGAAGAGGATTGTGACTGTGTTTGGATGTGTGGATTTCTGTACGTGAATAAGTAGATTTTTTTGTGCATCAGTAAGTTTAGACTGTTGTACATGAAAAAATAAGATATCCCCAGAAAATAAGCCCTGTTGCATCTTTTGAAACAAAAATTAATGTAAGACCTGGTCTTATTTTCAGGAAAAGATGGTATGTAGCCCAGGCTGGCCTCAGACTCCTGAATGTTGGAATTAAAGGTGTTCTCTATCATACCTGGCACAGGCCTTTTTTTGGATGTACTTACTTTGTTGGACTTCTCCTAAGTCTGTATTCTTTTGTTTTCACTTTCTTACTATTGCCCTTTTTAATTTGATTTATTTATTTTTTAAATTTTGTATCTTTTGAGACAGGAGCTCACTTTGTAGTTCAGGCTAGCACTGAACTCACTATGTAGCCTAGGATGACTTCAAACTCTTAGTAATCTTTCTGCCTCAGCCTCCTGAGTGCTGGCGTTATAGGCATACACCACCATGCCCAGCAAGAGATTTCTTAATTTTAATAAAGTCATAATCTGCCAATTATCTATAGTGTTTTATGAATTTGAAGCTACTCTCCTGGGTTTTAATCTGAAGAAAATTTTGTTTTAAATTTCACATTTAAGTCCTATAGGCCTGGCTGTCTTTGAACTCCCCCTGGCTGGCCTCAGACTCATCATGATCTTCCTGCTTTAGTTTCCTGAGGGCTAGCATTTCAGACGTGCACCACCATGCTCGGCTGAAGTCAGTAAGAACTGTATGTATGGTGTAAAGCAGAGTTGAAGTTTGTTGTCTTTAGTGTGACTCTCCAGCCCTAGGTCACTTATCAGGAATGCCATCCTCCTACTGTGTGGCCTTGGCCAAAGTGGGTCTGTCTGCCCTCGGGTGCCTTCTGCCTTGTCTGTATTACTTACTACGCTCTTTCTTTCACAAGTCTTGAAGTCTGGCAGTAGATACTTATCTCTGCTACTGTTTTTCAGCATTGTCTTTACTATTTTGGTTCTTTTGCATGTTAACATAGATTGAATGTAGAATCAGCTGTTGATTTTCCTAAGGAAACCTGCCTAGATTGGGTTGGGATTACATTGAGTCTATAAATCCAGTTGAGATGGTTACCCTATGAGATATAATAATTTTGTGAGTTCTTCTAGATTAATAATCATTTAGTCTGTGAATAGATTTTATTATTTCTTCCTTTATGTTTATTTTCAGTGCTCAGCTGGAGATTTAGCACAGTGGCACAAGCTTGCCTGGCAAGGACGAGGTTGTGAATTTGATCCCTGGGATTCAAATTTTTTTGGGAATTTGATCCCCCGCCAAAAAATAAGGCTACTGTGATATTTTCAGTGTTTGCTACCTTTTTTACTGTTCTTTGCTACTCCCAAACAGTGGTAAATAGAAGTGGTGGGGGTGGATAATCTTGTCTCATTTCTGACTGCTGTGTAAAATCGTTTAATATTTTGCTATGAGAACTGACATTAAGTATATTGTCATATGTGTTTATTTTTTAAAATTTGATTTTAATTTTAATTTAATGTAATTTTAATTTTTTAACTAATCACTATGTAGTTCAGGCTGGTCTTGAACTCATTATGTAGCCTAAACTGGCCTCATATAGCAATCCTCTTGCTTCAGCTTCCTCAGTACTGGGATTGCAGGTATGTGCTGTCATGCTCTACTTTGTCATATGTATCTTTGTACTTACTGAAGTGATTATTCAGTTTTTTCTGTTTATCTTGTAGATGTGTAAATTCTATTGGTTGATTTTGTGAATCTTTTTTTGTTAACAGTAATAGGTACCATAGTATATCTCATTTTCTTCACAATAGTTCTTTCAATCAGGTATATCAAAATCAAAGGAAATACAGAACATTATAGAACTTATCAAAACGGAATATTGAATAGAGCAATACCATTAATCAGAACAAAGCAAAACAGTGATAAAAATATTTGCCTTCAAAGAGATGGTACAAGGAAATGCCCCTTATTTGCTATATTGCATGTAGTCAACCTCAAAAGAGATGCTCAGATCTCTGGCTCCCACTTGCTAATGGGGGGGTGGTGGTGATGGTGGTGGTGGTGGTAGCCTCACAGCTGCTTACAAGGACAGTGAGCTGGTTGCTTTGATTCCCAGTGCCCTAAGTTCCAGCATGGCGTGGATCTCAGAGATGCTGATGGGTTTTGCCCCGGGGCAGCCGCAGCTTGCCGGGCCACAGCCACTTACCAGGCGGCTAGCTGCCTGCTTGGTTTCCCAGTGCCCTAAGTTCCAGCATGGCATGGATCTCAGGAGACGCTGATGGTTTTTGCCCTGAGGCAGCTGTGGCTTGCCGGACCACAGCCACTTACCAGGGTGGCAAGCTGGCTGCTTGGTTTCCCAGCACCCTGATTTTGAGAATCTTAAAGCCACCTTCATGTTTGGTGTAAGCCCCACTGGGCCATGCCATAGCACTTTTTTATACATCCTCCCGGGAGTTCTTTTCCTGATTTCTGTCTCAGAGGATACATTGTTGGTATACAGGAACCTGACTGACTTTTGTATCCTGCTACTTTTCTGACTTTGTTAATTCTAAGAGTCTTGTGGAGTTTCTTGAATTCTGTGTATATGATCATGTCATCTGTGAACCAGGATGGTTTGACTTCTCCCTTTCCTATACACATCCCTTGTATTTCTTTCTCTTGTCAGACTAGTCTGGCTAAAGTTTTTAGGATGATATTTGTAATGCCTGGACATAGATGGCAAGCTTCATCTCTATTAGAAAATGTAGCTGCCAGCTATTTTGAACGCAGCATCAGTAAAGAATTAAAGAAGCCTAGTTTAAACAAAGAGAAGATGATTCGTTTGAAGATGGAGAAAAAGGGGGAAGAAAGGGATGATAGTTTCAAGTGGGGAACACTTGAAAGCTAAATACTTGTGGGGTCTTCTCTGCCGATTCCTTTATTGGGTTTCTTTTCTCTAGGCTCCTGGAATCTGATTGGCTCCTTGGCTGTTTTTGGTCCTCTCCTTGGATTTCCTGTAGTCTCCTGTAGGCTAGGGTTTATGAGTAGGGGGTTAATGGGTAAATACTTTAGGTTTAAGGATTAAGTAAAGAGTTTGTGCCACTTGGGACCTCCCTGAGTTTAGTTTCTTTGCCTTTGTCTTTCTAATTGTTTTTCCCTATATATGGGGACCCCTTTACCTACCTACTGAATAAGAGTGCAGAGAATGGACACCCTTGTCTTGTTCCTGATTTTAGAGGAAAGGCTTTCAGTTTTTCCCCCAGTTAGTGTGATGTGGGCAGTTTGTCATAAATGGCTTTTGTTAGTTTGAGCTGAGGTTCTTCTATACCTTTTTTGTTGTTGTTGTCTTTTTGAGACAGCGTCTCGCTGTGCAGTTAAGGTTGACCTTGAGCTGACTTGTAGACCAGGCTGGTCTCTGACTCACAATAATCTTCCTGCTTCAACCTCCCTAGTGCTGGGATCATAGGTGTGTGCCACCATGCCCAGCCCTCTGTACCTATTTTTCTGTTTTGTTGTTTTTTTTTAATCATGAATGAATGGATGTTAGATTTTGTCAAAGGTTTTTTTGTATCTCTTCAGGTGATCATATGATTTTTGTTCCTGCTTATGTTTATTTGAGGTATGTATTATGTTTATTGGTTTGTGTGTGTTGAACTGTGCTTGCATCCCAGAGATAAAGGTCATGGTGTGTGCTTTTTTTCTTCTTCTGATTTGTTATATTCTGTTTGTTGGTATCTTATTGAGGATTTTTGCATTTATGTTTGTTAAGGAGATTGGTCTGTAGTTTTCTTTTTTGTCTTTTTAAGACAGGATTTTGCTGTGCAGTTCAGGCTGGCCTTGAACTCACTTTGTAACCCAGGCTGGCTTCGAACACATAGTAATCCTTCTGCCTCAGTTTCCTGAGTGCTGGGATTATAGGTGTGTGCTACTACATGAGTTCTTTCTTTGTTACATTCTTGTCTGATTTTGGTGCCAGATTAATGCTAACTTCCAGGAATGAGTTTGGCAGTGCTCCTTACTTTTGTATTTTGTGGAAAAGTTTGAGGAATATTGATGCTAGATTTTTCCTGAAGTTCTGATAGAATTTTGCAGTAAGTCTTACCAGGTCCTGGGCTTTTCTTGGTAGAGATTTTGTATTATTTTATTTTATTTTATTTTTGGTACTAGGACTTGAACTCAGGATCTCACACTTACCAGACAGGCATTTATGCCCTGGAGTTATATCCATGGCCCAGATAGAGTTTTTATTACTCCTTCTGTTTCACTGCCTGTTACTGGTCTAGTGAGTTTTTTGTGTATGCATGGTTCAATTTTGGTAATTCCTATGTGTCTAGAAATTTTCTTTTAGGTTCTCTAATTTATTAGTGTATTTTTTTTTCAAATCCATTTTATTTCAAGGGAGAAAGAAAAAAATGAAAACAAAATTTCAAAACACGTCAGGCAGGGGACAACAGTGGTACATACATTGCTCATTGTCATTCCTAAGTCACTCACCCAGAGCACAATTGTCTCCAGCACAAATCTTTCTCTTCAGTGAATTCAGAGAAATCAGTAGTATAACTATCTTAACTATTTTTTATATACAGATACATACATACACATATACATATGTTGTTTTAGCTTCTCACACTAGTGAGACAATACAATGTTTATAGACATACGTCTTATTTATTTCACTAATGAGTGTGGCCTCAAGTTGTAAAATATGTTTTTCAAGTAGTGTCATTTATTCATTTTGGGTTTTTTAGGTAGTCTCCCTATGTAGTCAAGTTGGCCTTGAACTCACTATGGAGCCAGCCTCCCCTCAAACTCATGGCAGTCCTCTTGACTCAGCCTTATGGGTGCTGAGATCACAGGGGTGCACCACCACACCCAGCTTTGAAGTAGTTTCTTTTTTGGGGGTGGGGATTGAACTCACGACCTTGTGCTTGCCAGGCAGGCACTTAAGCCAACTGAGCTAAATCCCCAGCCCTGAAGTAGTTTCTTTCAGTCATCCAGATTTCAGTGGTGTCCATTATGGTTTTGCTTTCTTCACTTCTAATTGCACTCATATGGATTTCTTTCTTTTTTATTTTTATTTTTTATTTTTTTGGTACTGGGGATTGAATTCATGACCTCGCGCTTGCCAGGCAGGCACTCATGCTGCTGAGCTCAATCCCCAGCCCCTTCTTTTCTTTCTTTCTTTTTTTTGCTAAGTTTGGCTGAGTTTACCACTTTTGTTTATCTTATCAGAGAATCAGCTCTCCATGCATCTATTCTTTTGATACAGGGATGATAAAAGACCTCTAAATATGACTAAGAGAAATATTGTAACTCCCAATCTGGTAGATATTCCATACACAAGTGCATGTTCCCCCAAATTGAAGAATGAATTTTAAAGAACAATGAGATTAAGAGTAGGAAATATTGGCTAGGTGTGGTGGTACATGCCTGTCATCCCAGCACTGGGAGGCTGAGGTTGGAGGATCACTGAATTCAAGGCTAGCCTGAACTAGACCTTGTCTCAAAACAAACAGACAAATGAGCGGGAAATATTTATTGAGGGAAAGAGCTTTTGTCTAAAAGAGACGGAAGGGGACTGGGAAAGTGGCTTACCCTGAGCCCACTTCTCAAAGGAAGTTTTATAGAGCAAAATCACAAGGTAGGTATGAAATCATGAAGTAGGTGTAAGGGGGACAAAACTATATTCAACCAATAAGATTACAAATGTAGTTGCTTAGGTAATATTGGTCCACAAGGTGGGATGACAGAACTATCCTCAACTAAAAAGGTTACAAGTATAGTCCCTTAGGTAGTTCTGAAAGAATAAGGACCTTTCCTGGAAAGGATGAGTTTAAGGTCTTGGTCTAGGTGATTGATGCCTGTTTAGAATGTCAGTCATTTTTGTTTATCCTTAGAGAAGTAGGTAGGTGTAGTCACTCATCTCTGTTTTGAGGCCTCCACTCACAGGTGTATTATGTTCTTACCTTCTGCACTGACTCCTTCCAAGGTCCACCCCTATCTGACTGCCTGTCATATTTCTACCTAACAGCTGTGTGTAGTACTTCAGATTGCTTTTTAAATGTCAAATTCACTAATTTCCACTATAACATGTATAATATTTTCTGCAAGTTTGAGATTCAGGGTTTTGTTTTTTTTGGTACTGAGGATTGAACTCGTGACCTCACGCTTGCCAGGCAGGCGCTTATGCCACTGAGCTAAATCCTCAGCCCTATTCTTTTTTTTCTATGATTTGAGACTCATCACTAGGTTATTTATTTGGG
This sequence comes from Hydrochoerus hydrochaeris, assembly GCA_004027455.1. Classification (NCBI taxonomy): domain Eukaryota; kingdom Metazoa; phylum Chordata; class Mammalia; order Rodentia; family Hydrochaeridae; genus Hydrochoerus; species Hydrochoerus hydrochaeris. The sequence continues at coordinate 120,263 of PVLA01005115.1, read as the reverse complement.
ATTACTTTGTTCTTTTAATGTGTGTATTCACAGCTATAAATTTATCTCTTAGAACTGCTTTCAATGTGTCACAGATTTTGTTATGTTTCTATTGTCAGTTCTAAAAACTTTTTATTTCTTCCTTCATCTGTTGTTAGTTTGCTCATTGTTTTGGTTTAACTCTGATATTTCTTTGTTGATTTTTGTCAAGTTGAGCTGTATAATTGTGATAATGAGATATCACAGTCATCCACTATGATTGTACTGTGTCTGTCTTTTTTTTTTTGGTTTGTTTTTTTGCATTTTTGAGACAGGGTTTTACTATGCAGTTCAAGCTGGCCTTAAACTCATTTTGTAGCCTAGGCAGGCTTCGAATGCACAGTACTCCTTCTGCCTCAGCCTCCCAAGTGCTGGGACTTCAAGTGTGGGACACCATGCTCAGCCAGTGTCTGTCATTATAGCCAGTGTTTTTGGTTTATGGATGTGGTTGTGCCACCATTTTGGTGCATTTGTTCTCTTTCCCTGTTGAATTGTTCCTTCAGCAGTATGCAGCGGCCATCTTTTTCTCCTCTGATGAATTTCACCTTGCAGTGGTATGTTGCATCTGAAAATAAGATACCAGCTTTTGCTTTATTTCCGGCTCTAGTTGCATGCAGCACCGTTATTTAATCCTTTCACTTCCAGTCTTTGTGCTTTCTTTATAATGAGGTGTATGTCCTGTAGGCAACATATGATTGGATGTTGTTTTTTTGATCCCGATCTGCCAGTTTGTGTCTTTTTTTTTTTTTTAAGTTGATGTCTTTTGGTTGCCAAGTTAAGACCACTGACATTAAGAGTTAGGTTTTCAGTAAGGTATTCAGTGAATCTTGTCATTGCATTATTTTTGTATGCTGATTCTTTAAATTTTTTTCTTTTAACTCCATATTTATTCTCTTTATGCATATTTGATGCTGCTGACCTCCCATTTTCTATGTAGTATTTCACTAATTTTGTGTGATTTAGAAGTCTGGGTTAATAATTGTTTTCTTCTAGGACTTGAAAATTTAGCTCCAAGTTCTCCTGGCCTTTTAAGTTTGTGTGGAGAAATATATCATTTGGGTGTGCTTTCCTTTATAGATTGCTTGCTGTCTTATCCCTAACAGCTTTTAGTGTTCTCTCCCTTTGTTGAATTTGTGGAACTTTAATTATGATGTGTTGTGGATAGATTCTTTGCTGGTTGTGGCTGTTTTGAATTCTGTATGCTCGTGGACTTGAATAGTAAATTATTTCTCTAGATTTGGAAATTTTTCTGCTATGGTTTCAGTGAATACATTTTTATACCTTTTGAATCACCTTCAATTTTTCCTTTATTCTTGTGATTCTAGTATTGGTTGTTTCTGAGTCATCTAGTGCTCTTAGACCTAGCTTCCATGGTGTCTTGTTTAGGGTACCCTAGGGTTATAATCTACTGCATCCTTTTTGTTTTCTGACACTCTGTCTTCACATTGGTCAAATCTGCCACCCATGCTTTCCATTGAATTTTAAATATCTTGCATTTCTGCTTGCTTTTTTTTATTTTTGTAATTTCAAATTCTTTACCAAATGATTATTCATATCTTACATTCATGTCTTGCTTTACTCACTTTATTTTTTGTTTTTTCTTTAAGATCACGAACATTTTATTGGTAAAATCCTTTATCTACTTATTTAAATACTTCTTGAGCTCACTAGACAGCTAAAGAATTGGCTTCTTCCTGTTTTTTTTTCTCCTCTTCAAATGTTTTCACCATTTGGTTTTTTAGTTGTTTGTGTGTGTGGCTTCTACATCAGTGCCAGTGAGGTCAGCTTTGAGGGAAGGGAGTTCAGGGTTTTGGAGACATCTGGTTTTTTTTTTTTTTTTCCCTCAAATCCATTTTATTTCAAACAGAAAATAGTAAGGAAAAAGAATTTCAAAACACATCAATCCAACAGTAGAGTGTGGTGGCACACTCCTGTAACCCAAGCACTCCCGGGAGGCTGAGGCAGGAAGATCATTGCAAATTGAAGACCAACCTGGGCTACAAAGTGAGCCAAAGGCCAGCCTGAACTGCATAGTGAGACTTGTTCTCAAAATAACAAATGACATGTCCATCACAGGGCAACAATGGTACATGCATTGTGCATTGTCATCCCTAGGTCATTTAAGCAGAACACAACACATCTGCATTCAGTTATCTGAACAGTATTGGCACAAATCTTTCTCTTCAGTGAGCTCAGAGAAATCAGTAGTATAACTATCTTAACCTTTTTTTTTTATACTGGGGAATCGAACTCATGACCTCCAATTGCCAGGTAGGCGCTTGTGTCACTGAGCTAAATCTTAACTATTTTTTATATACTTACATATGTTGTTTCTATCAGCTTCTTATACTAGTGAGACAATACAATATTTACATGTGTGTCTGATTTATTTCACTTATGAGAATGGTTTCAGGTTGCCTCCATTTACCTATAAAAGTCTCCAGTTTATTCTTCTTTATGGTTGAGTAAGTACTCCATTGTATAAAAATATTACATCTTTTTTATCCATTCCTCAGTCAGTGGGCATTTAGGTTGTTTCCAAGGTCTGGCTATTACAAATTGTGCTGCTATAAACATGGGTGCACATATATCACTGTGATACGATGTTTTTAATTCTTTTGGGGAGATACCCAGAAAGAGAATAGCTGGGTTGAATGGTACCTCTAGTCCTAGTTTTTTGAGAAATCTCCACCCTGATTTCCACAGTGGCTGCACCAGTCTGCATTCCCACCCGCAGTGGAGAGGGTTCCTTTTCCCCACAGCCCCTCCAGCATTTGTTACTGGTTGATTGCTTGATAACAGCCATTCTTTCTAGGGTAAGGTGGAATTTTGGTGTTGTTTTTATTTGCACCTCTTAAAAGACCAGTGATGTTGAGCATTTTTTCATGTTTATTTACTGTTTGTATTTCTTCATCTGAGAAGTATGTGTTCATCTCAGATGCCCATTTTTGGATTGGGTCTTTAATCTAAGAGAACTGATTTTTTTTTAGTTCTTTGTATGTTTTTGATAGTAATCATTTGTCTGAGGTACCACTGGCCAACATTTTCTCCCACGTGGTCGGTTGTCTATTCACTCTGTTAGTGGTTTCTCTTCCTGTGCTAAAGCTTTTCAATAGGATGAGATCCTAGGTGTCGATTCTTTGTGATAGTTCCTGTGTAATTGGGGTTTTGGTCATAAAGTCTTTGCCTACACTGATGTCTTCAAGAGTTTTACCTGCTCTATCTTCCAGCAGATTTAATGTTTCTGTTTTAATAGTAAGATCTTTAATCCACTCTAATTTTAGCTTAGTGCATTGTGAAACATAAGGGTCCAGTTTTAATCTTTGACATGTGTAGATCCAGTTTTTCCAGCACCATTTATTTATATATTTGTTTATGTACTGGGAATCAAACTCAGGACCTTGCACTTGCCAGGCAAGTGCTTCTGTCACTAAGCTATATCCCTGGCATCCATCACCATTTATTAAAGAGACTGTCTTTCTTCCAGTGAATGTGTTTAGCACCTTTATCAAAGATAAGGTGGCTTAGTGTGTCTGGAGTTGTTTCTACATCTTCTAATCTGTTGCAGTGATTTTAGGGTCTAGTTTTATTTTGTTTTGTTTTTACCACATTGTTTTTATCACAGTAGCTTTATAGTATACTTTCAAGTCAGGGATTGTGATGTGCCCCTGTCTTGTCTTTGTTACCCAGGATTGCCTTTGCTATTCTAGGTCTCTTGTGGTTCTAGATGAATTTTAGGATTGTTTTCTCTAATTCTGTGAGATACACTATTGGAATTTTAATTGGGATTGTATTGAATCTGTGTAACAGTTTTGGAAGTGTGGCCATTTTCACTATATTGATTCTTTTTACCCAAGAGCATGGGATATCTCTTTTCTTTTCTTTTCTTTTCTTTTTTTTTCTTTTCTTTTCTTTTCCTTCTTTTCTCTTTTTTCGTACCAGGGATCAGACTCATGAGCTTGCACTTGCCAGGCAAATGCTTGTGCTGCTCAGCTAAATCCCCAACCCTTCCATTTTGTAATATCCTCTTCAATCTTCTTTTTCAGAGTAATGTAGTTTTCAATACAGAGATTCTTTTACATCCTTTGTTAGATTGATTCCTAGGTATTTCATTTTTTTGGATGCTATTGTGAAAGGTGTTGTTTCCCTAATTTCTCTCTCAGTGAGTTTGTTGTTTGTGTACAGGAAGGCTATTGAGTTTTGAGTGTTGACTTTGTATCCAGCGACATTACTGAGTTTGCTTATTAAATTTAGTAGTCTTTCAGTGGAGTTTTTGGGGTGTTCTGCTTAGAGTATCATGTCATCTGCAAATAACAATACTTTAACTCCTTCCTTTCCTATCTTTATTCTTTTTCTTTTTCTTGTCTAATTGCTCCAGCTAGAGTTTCTAGGACTATATTGAATAAGAGTGGACGCAGTGGACATCCTTGTCTTGTTCCTGATTTTAGAGAGATAGTTTTCAGCTTTTGTCCATTTAGTATGATGTTGGCTGTTGGTTTCTCAAAGATGGCTTTTATCAGATTGACCGTCTATTCCAATTTTTTGTAGGGTTTTTGTCCGTGGCTTTGTTAATATGGATTACATTTATGGATTTATGTATGTCAAACCATCTCTGTGTCCCTGGGGATGAATCCCACTAGATCATGGTGTATAATCCTGATGAGTTACTGCATTCTGTTTGCCAGTATCTTATTAAGGATTTTTGCTTCATGTTCATTAGGGAAATTGGCTTGTAATTCTCTTTCTTAGTTGGGTATTCTCTAGTTTTGGTATCAGGGTAATGCTTGCTTCTAGGAATGAATTTGGGAATATTGCTTCCCCTTCAATTTCATTAATGAGTTTGAGAAGTAGTGGTGTTAGGTTTTCTCTAAATCTCTTGTAGAATTAATTCAGCAATGAATCCATCAGGGCCTGGGCTTTTCTGTGTTGATAGGTTTTTAATTACATCTGTGATTTCATTGATTGATATTGGTTTATTTAGGATTTTCATATCTTCTTGATTCAGCTTTGGTAATTCATATGTATCTAGGTATCTGTCCATTTCTTCTGTGTTTTCCATTTTATTAGAATACAAGTTTTCAAAGTAGGTATAGGTGATTTGGATTTTCTCAGGCTCTATGGTGACTTCACACTTTTCATTACTAATTGCTTGCATTTGAGTTTATTTCCTTTTTTGGTAAGGTTGGATAAGGGTTAATTTTATTTAATCTTTCAGAGAACCAACTCTTCATTGATGCTTTGTATTTTTTTTTTTTTTTGTCTCCAGTGTGTTAATTTCTGCTCCGATCTTTATAATTTTCTCTGTCATACGAGCTTTTGGCCTGCTCATCTTTTTCTAGAAGTTTCAGATTCACCATTAGGTTCTTTATGTGTGCTTGCTCTGTTTTCCTGATATGGGTATTTACTACTATAAATTTCCCTCTTATGACTGCTTTCACATGTCCCACAAGTTCCAGTATATTGTATTGTTGTTATCATTCAACTGTAAAAACTGTCTAATTTCTTCTTTAGTTTGATCTGAGACCCATTTGTTGTTCAATAGCATGCTATTTAATTTCCACGTGTTTATGAAGTTCTTACGGTTTCCTTTGGCATGGATTTCCACTTTCATTGCAGTATAGTCTGATAGTATTCATGGAATAACTTAAGTTCCTTTGCATTTACTTAAGTATGTGCTATGAGCCAGTATATGGTTTATTTTCAAAATGTCCCATGTGCGGTTGAGAAGAATGTGTATTCTGATGTTGTGGGGTGGAACACTCTATAGACATCTACTAAGTCCATTTGCTCAAAAGTTTGTTTTAGTTCTAATACTCATTGTTGATTTTTTGTCTAGTTGGCAGTCTTTTGTGACAATAGGGTATTGAAGTCTCTCAATACAATTGTATTAGGGCTTATTTGATTTTTCATATCCATTAGTATTTGTTTTATATAGTTGGGTGCACCAGTATTTGTTGTCTATATATTTAGGAGTGTTATCTTTTCCTCTTGGATTGTTCCCTTTATGAGGATGTAGTGACCTTGTTTATCTCTCTTAATCAGCCTTGGTTTTGTCTGCAAATAGAATAGCTACTCCTGCTTTTTTCTGGATTCCTGTTGCATGGAGTATTGTTTTTTGCTGTGACCCATTGTGGTTTCTGAGGTTCTTGGGGTTAAGGACCTCTGGAGGATAAGAAAAATAAAGACAAAGCTGGGGTCAGGTGGAGCCCTTATCCTCCTGATGAGAGGAAAGGAACTGTTCAACTAGTGCAGCATGTTTATTTATACCCTCCAAAGAAGAATGTCAATTTCAACCCCACTGCCTAGCAACTTGTTTGCCTGGCAGGCCTGGACCCCTTGTCTTTTTGGTGTTGGAACAACTTGTTTAGGAAGCTTATTTTGGTCTGGTTTTTCTGGGTTTGGCCTTGCTTTAGCCCCACACATGTGATCAATATCCAGCTTCAACAGCTCCCTAGTTTTTCATCCTTTGACTTTCAGTCTATGAGTTTCTTTTTTAATTAAATGTGTTTCTTGTATGAACCATATTGTTGGATTTTGCTTCTTGATCCATTCTGCCAATCTGTGTCTTTTGATTGGTTAATTGAGACCATTAACATTGATGATTATAACTGCCATGTAATGACTTGTCCTTGTCAGGTTATTTGTTTGGCAGCCCTTTTTTTCCCTCTAATTGTTTGCCTTACTAGGTGGATTTCTTCTGTTGGGGTTCATAATATCTCTTTTAAAATGTCCTTCAGGACATTTTTAAGTGCTGGTTTGGTGGTCCTAAATTTCCTCAGATGTTCTTTGTCATGGAAGTATCTTATTTCTCTATCAATTTTGAAAAATATTTCAATCTGGTTTGAAAGTTGTTTTCCTTTAGAACTTGGAATACTTCAAGCTCTCCTTGACTTGGGAGTTTGTGCTGAGAAGTCAGTTGTGATTTTTTTTTTTTAATTTAAAGAGGAAAAAACAAAACAGAAAAAGGGGTAGAAGCAATACAGAATTTCAGAAAAAAATAAACAGTAAGAAATCACTAGTTGATAAACTACATATTGTCTTCTTAGACATAGTTGTTCAAGTTACAAAATTAAAGCATATAGAGTGGGCATTCAAACAGTGAGGTTGCAAAGAAGTTCAATGATCCAGTAACAACTTAGCAACATGGTTATCAATCCTACATACTTAAACATAAATGCAATTATATCCTTTAGAGCACTTTCTCTTCCTCCTTTTACTTTTTAAGTCCATCATCAGTTTAGTTATATCCTGTTTCAGGTTGCTCAGTACCTTACTGACTTGTTGTTATTATTTACTTTTTAATTGCCTTATATTATTGTGTTGCTTTGTTTTTGAGTTTCTCCTCACCCATGCCCCATGGAACAGCTTTGGTGTAGTTGGGAGTTTTTTGGAGTAATTTTGTTACTTTTTTATGTACTTTTTTTTTTGAAGGTAGCAAAATACAGCAGAATAAGACAGTACAAACCCATGCCAGGCAGTGCAGTGAAATTGGCATAGAACCTCACATTGGGTAACAGGACACCAGCAATAGGCACAATAGTACATCCTGTTCTGTTCACATTAGCTGTTCTTTCAATCAGGTAGAGCAAAATGGAAGGAAATATCGATCTTATAAAAACAGAATATTGAATAGAGCAGTACCATTAATCAGAACTGAGCAAAACAGTGATAAAAATATTTGCCTTCAAAGAGATGGTAGAAGGAAATCCCCTTTACTTGCCACACTGCATAGGTTCATACTCCCAAGAGATACTCAGACCTCTGGGTCCCACTTGCTAACAGGGGCAGGGGAGTGGATGATGTCTGATTCTTAGTCCGAACACAGGCAGGCCCCCAGCCACCTACCAGGGTGGTGAACAAGCTGCCTATTCTCCCAGCACCCCAAGTTCCAACATGATGCAGAGCTCAGGAATCACCAATAGTTCTCCCCCCTGGCACAGTGGCGGTGTGTGAGGCCCCCAGCCGTTACCAGGACGGTGAGCAAGCTGCCTGTTCTCCCAGCGCCCCAAGTTCCTACATGATGCAGAGCTCAGGAATTGCTGATAGTTCTCTCCCTGGCACAGCGGTAGCATGTGAAGCCCCCAGCTGCTTACCAGGGTAGTGAGCAAGCTGCCTATTCTCCCAGCGTCCCAAGTTCCAATATGATGCAGAGCTCAGGAATCGCCAATAGTTCTCTCCCTGGCACAGCGGTGGCATGTGAGGCCCTAAGCCACTTACCAGGACCTCAGTTGTGATTCTGATGGGCTTTCCTTTATAGGTGATCTGTTTTCTTTTCTCTAACAGCTTTTAAGATTTATTTTTTGTGTTGAATCTTGACTATGATATGCTTGGCTGTAGATTTTTTTAGATTGTGGCTAAATGGAGATCTGCATGCCTCATTTCTCTTCATGTCAAATTCTTTTTCTCTACCAGGAAAGTTTTCTGCCATGAAATCATGCATGGTATCTCCTGCTTTTTTCATTGACTCTAATCAATCTTAAGTTATTCTTCTTTGTCTCATCTAGCAGCTGCTGGATTGATTTCTCATGACCCCTTGCTATTTTTGAGAAATCTTTCTTTTCCTGGTCACTAATTGCAAGCCTGTCTTCAGTATCTGAGATCCTGTCCTCACATTGGCCTAATCTGCTTTCAGTGAAGTTTTTATTCTCGATATCCGCTTGAGTCTGTTTTGTGGATTCCATTTGTTTTCTGTGCTGGGCTTGTATAATTTGCTTAAGCTTGTCTATTTTTCCTCTGTGTCTGCTCTAATGTTGCTAAGTGTGTGTATTTTGGTAATCTCTGTTGTTATCTGAGAGATTATTTCTGATTTCATTTTTTCCAGTGTGTCATTCAGTTACTTTGTTGTTACCACTTCAGAGAGGCCTGGTAGGAGGCTTTCAGATTGTCCTACCTCAGTGCCCCCTGGATTTGCCTTTGGTGAACCAGATGAATGTATTGTGTTACATTTTGCTTAAGTGTCTTCTCATTTTGTTTTCTCTCTTTTTTTAGTTTAATTCCTGGGGTGAGGCTTGTAAATTGCCTATGGTGGGTTACTTTATTGTTATGTTTAGGACCCTTAGGTGATGGGTATCTCTGAGGTCATTTCCCGCTGGAATTGGTCTATGGGTTTTGTGTCTGTTGAAAGATCTTACCTCTTCAGTTTGTGGCCTGGTCTCTGGTTCTTTGGCACTGTGCCACTGTATTTTCTGTGACCGTTAGTCAATCTCAGTCATGGAATACCAGGAGCAACAGCTGTTTAGAACACTTACATCAGTTTTGGCTATAGTGATACCAATAGCATCAAACACAGCTTAGAAAATGACAAACTGAGCTAACCCTTAATTTGCCACTTTTAATTGTATGAACTAGATTTGTGATTATATAACAAAATGTAAAACAAATCAGAAAATTATATGCAGTATATAAGTTCTTAATGTGTCAATTTTGCCCTCAGGGGTTAACATTTAAATGGGTTAAGGAGAAAACAGAGAAGTGGAAGAAGAGGAAGCGATTAGAAATAAAGTTGGAGGACAAAGGGGTAGCATACCAACTTTGGGAAATTAGTACAGAAGTCTGAAGGAAAAGAGAGATGGAAGAGATAAACGGAAGAACAGAACAGAACCACACCCACAAAGAGGCTAGGAACCACTTTCACACTCATAAAAACAATGACAGAGAAAGAGAAAAAAGAAAGAAAAACAGTCCACTTCTGGATTCTCTCTCGTTTCACTAGTAGACAACTTGTGGAAACAGCGCCCTGAATTATGCTGCTCTATCCCAGCAAGCCAGCAGTGGCTTTTGGTGGAGTAGTGGAACCTCAGCAGGCCTGCCCTAAGACTGGACACATTGAGCTTGCCACCACCTGAGCAATTTCCACAGGTCTGAGCCCAGATGGGATCTGCTAGATGGAGCCAGCAGCAGTTCTGGGTTCTGAGCTCAGCTGGCCTATCTCCAAGATGGCTTCCGGCCAATCACTGTCTCTCGCAGGGGGCCTGAGACCTCTGAACTCACCACCAGACAGTGCAGTCCTCCACATCTGTCCCTCCGCTCCACTGCTGTGTTTCTCTGCACAGGTCTCGGGTTGCCAGCCATCACCGTCACCGTGACTGTGCCTCCACAGGTTTAAACCACTCCTCTCTCACAGTGAGTCCTGTCTCGGAGAAGGTGCCACTGGCTACTGCCTTCTTTGTTGAAGTTTTTCTCTTCACTATCTCTGTGGGCTTCAGTTTGCACTGTAGATTCTCCCTTGGACCCAGTTCCCTCCTTCTTGGCTTTCTCACAATGCTTTTTCCAGTGTCTGGGTGGCGACTCTGTGAGAGGCTGTTTTCTATGCTGCTTACCACTCTGTCCTCTTGGTCTCCTCTTCCTGGAGGCATCTTGTTGCCTTGCCCTCTGGCACCACGTGTTGAGGATCAGTTAAGGTAGACAAGTTCTGTTAATACAGTGGGGGTCTCTTTAGTTGTATCCAATGTCCCTGTAATGTGTCCTTGGGTCCAGTTATGTTATGGTATTTGTAACCCTCTTCAACCTTCTCAGAATGATAGCATCAGTCCCAGGCACTGCAGGCCCTGGCAAGAGGCCTCTTACTGGCCTGTGAGTGCTGCTAGCTCTAATCTGTTATCTTCCGTCATATGTTCTACTCTGCTCTTTTAAATCTTTATTGTTCCATGATTGACAGTTTGGTTTCACACAAAAGGATACATTCTTTTAGGTATTTTGTCACAGAAATCAAGCCAGTGAGTCACATACCATTGGGCATGCATGCCACAGTCAAGAAACTTTTTCCAGAATCCTCTGACCCTACCTCTCCCCAAAGCGCCTTCTTTTTAAAATTATTTTTTATTTTGTGATGGGGTCTCACTTTGGGTTTGAACTTTAAGATTCTCCTGCCTCAGCCTCCCAGAGTGCTGTGATTACAGGTGTCCACCCCCATGCCTGGCCTCTCTGCTGTCTTGGTGCTCTTCTTGGTCTCTAGCATTTTGGAAGATCTTGCTCCAGGACAGTGTATGGATACAAATGTGATCATCCCAAGCACCTGAGTGCCGTGCAGTTCCTAGAAGGATCTAGTACCCTCAGATTTACCTGGTGTTCTTAGGGCATTGCTGGTGGGAGGCTTTGGTTTTCTCTAGCCAGGCAGCTGGCCCTTGGAGGAAGGTTAATTTGTGCTGGACATTTGATGCTCTTCCTTTTTAACAGAGTTGCAGTTGGGCAGCAGCATCTTGCTAAGTCCCTCTGTTCTGTGTTATAGGGAGGCGCCACATCCATCACCTGGGAAGCCAGCTACAGCTGAACCAGCACTGCCTGGACACCGCCTTCATCTTCTTCAAGATGGCGGTCAACAAGAGCCTGACCAGGGGGCGCAAGATGACCCATGTGATCGCTGCCTGCCTTTACCTGGTGTGCCGCACAGAAGGCACACCGCGTATCCTTTGATGTCTGATTCCCTCAAGTGTGACTTGGTTGCTGCAGGAACATGATGTTTCTATTCAGGTGACAGATGCCTCCCTGGTTGCCAGTCTCTATTCCAGTTTGAGGGATTGGAAAACTGGATGCTCCCTACCCTTGGGTTCTACTGGGCCACAGAAACTGGGCCGTGAATTTTCTTCCTGCCCTTGGACTGACTTAACCTTCATACTGTTTTTGGCATCCTCCTGTGATTTGAAGATCTGAGGTGCTGCTGCCAAGGCGGGTGCAGCTAGGCGAGCCTGTGACCTTGAGGCTTTGGAGGGTAGAAGAGGAAGGGGACTGCTCACTGTGTCTGCTAGCTTTGCTTCCTCGCCACAGTGTTGCCTAGTCCTCTGCGTGTCCAAGCATCAGCCTTGAGCTCTGCATGTGTGCATGCACATCAAGATCCCTACTTCTTGTTTTCCTGAAGAGACCTTCTGGCACTTTCTAACCTCTTCAGCTTTATACTGTCTGCCATCTGTGCTTACTACACTTGTGTCATTTGGAGTTCTTTGTCCTATTGCTCTGGGGCTTCTGGGCCCACCCCTCTTGCTTTTGTGGAATGTCTTCTCCAGAGACTTCCTAGAACAGGACCTGCTATGAGCTGTAAACAGTTGTACACATCGGGTGCACTACAGAGTTGCACATCTGCCCTCAGGCTACATGGCGTTGCCTTGAGCCTTCTTGCTGTATTACTCTCCACCCATAGTTGGTGCCTTTCTGAGTCTTGGCTCTTGTTGTGTGACCATTATGTCCCCCACTGGATCTAGTGGTCCTGTTAGAGTTCATTCCTGGCAGATGTCAGGATTCTGCCAGGGGACATGGGACCAGCTTCTACCTGGGCGATACTAGATCTCAGTCTTTTGTTTAAATATCCCTTTAAAAGCATGACATTTATCATGTTAGAGACAGTGCAAACACCTGTGCAGCCCCAGTGTGGTTGGGAATGGAGCCCAGCATGTGACTCATCCACCATGTCCCTGCTGCTATCAGATGACCCTGTGCCCTTTTCTGTCCTTGGACCCTGCTGCAGATGTCACATTGTAGCCCTGGTTATGGGTCAGGACCCTTGGTAGCATGGCAGAGCTCATGAACCATCCAGCTCTGCCTCCTGAGCTTATAGGAATCCTTTAGGGGTTCCCAGGAAAGGAGACCCCTCCCTGTGTGGAGAGCTGAGATGCTGGACAGTATGGGCTCTGTCCCCCTCTCCACCCCGCAAGGGTCACAGAAAATGCCCAGCAGCAGAAGGAGCACCCTTGGCCACTCCAACAGTAGAAACTAAGTACAGTGATCAGGCACAGATTGGAAAAACAACAGTGCTGTGCCCTCCTATTGCTGGTAGGAGAAAAGATTGCGAGCTTTGTTGAAAACCACTTCCCAAATTACCAGCAACTCCTGGACCCAGTCTCCTGGGGCACATTTTGGGACTCTTGTCTCCACATATTGTCCTCTTTCTCCTGTGGAGGTTTGGCTGTGGTTGTGTTCCTCACAGACTTAGGATGGGCCAGGGTTGGTCTGTCCTTCTTTTGGTTTTGGAATGTATTTTGCAAGCCTTCATTGACATCATGAAAGCTGCCAAATTATTGCTTGAAATTATTATTACTATTCCCTTAGTGTCCTTTTAAACTATCTGAAATAGTTACAGAAGTATCCCCTTTTACATCTTCTATTGGAAATTTGGCATTTGCTTTTTTTTTTTTTTTCTCTTTGCTCCATCTTGCTAAGTATATCAGTTTTTTAATGAATTTTTGCCATTCTTTTTTTTTTTTTGGTACTGGGTATCAAACTCATGACCTCAAATCTTCAGCTCTTTTATGAATTTTTTTCTTTCCTTTTTTTTTGTTCTTGATGGAGGGGCTGCTTTTCTGTCAGACTGTGAGCAGATGATTAAAACTGGAAGTCACTGGTGCCAGAGCTCAAAAACGTTTGGCTTGTGCTGCTTACTCCTCTCAGCACTGTTGGTGTGCTGGTAACAAGTGAAGTTGAAAGCCCAAGGCTGCATGTGTCTAGGTAAGTGAGTTGGAAGCTGGACCATTGACATGACTATGTCAGAAGGTCAGAATGTAACTGTGCCCCGAGCTCTGCTTCCCACAGTGGGCAGGGAGTGGGAGTCAGCTCTGGGCCTCTCCTGCACAGCTGCTAGGCCAGCAGAGCAAGGGCTTTGCAGAGGCTCTCGGGCCACTGGACACTTCACCAATGTCACATGTGACAGCAGTTATATCGTAGGCTACCCACAGTGTGCTGTACACAAAGGAGGGCCCACTGGACTTACTGCAGGCCGCTGTGGTTCTCAGACTTAATGTGCTGCATGAGAGGCACGATGGAACAGGGACATGCTGGCTCTTTGTGGGGGCTCAGCCCTTCTGTGAGATGAAAGGTAGGCAGGTCCCCTGTAGGTTGTTCAGACATTGCCACGCCTTGAGGTCAGCATGAGAGTGACCCTGTGGTTGTGTCAGAGGCAGGGCTCTTTCTGACCTGGAAGATGGGTCCTCACAGGGCCTGATGCTGTCCAAGCACTGGGATGACCGATGCTACCCTAAGCTGTGTCTGTGATCCATCAGAGTCTGCCCCAGGCAGGCCGTGGGTCCCAGATCCCCTCTCCCCCAGCTAGGCTCCCATTTCTGGAAGCTTGGGATGAAGCTCCTTCTCTTCTGTCTTCTCAGACATCACACCCAGCTGTGTGCTTCTGCAGGAGCTGCCCAATGCAGAGCTCGTGGATGCGCTGGGAAGCCTCTGCTAGCAGTGGCCCTCCTCCACTTGGGCAGGGAGGACAGTTTCTGGCATCTTGGAGGCTATTCCACTTCATCCTCTGCTGGGGCACCAGCCCAAACATGAGCCAGACCCTCTAGATTCAGTTCTGGCTCTGCTTCTGAGCTTAACCTTTCTTTCCAGCCTCAGTTGCCCTTGCAGGAACTGGGGAAGCAAGGGATTCAGCACCTGGGTGTGTTGTGAGAGAGCGGGGCCCAGGATTGTATAGATAGGAATTATTAGGTTGTTGTGTACACAGCAGGTATCAGGGTTGTGTAGACAGCAAGGATCTTATGTGGATTGCTGGCATCAGGGTTGTGTGGCCAACGTGTCAGCGTTGGCTGGCAGTGGGTGTTGAGAGGCTCTGTGGTGCCATTGTCCTGGCTGCTGGCATAGCATGTACAGGCCAGGTTGCTGAGTGCTGGGGCCTTTACCTGGTTGGCACCCTGGGAGCCCTGCCCTGGATGGCGCTGTGGGCTAGGCTATGAATAACTGAATAAGAGACGGTCAGAAAGGATGTGTGGTAGATAGCAGTGGATGCCAGCCGGCTGAGCTTCTTGGCAGGTAGAGATTCCACTCTTCTGTCCACAGCTAGGGGACCACGTACATACTCTGTCAGACCCATGAGTGACCTGATATCTGTTTAACCTGATTAACAGTTTAAGTCCAGTCCCCTTTTAAAAAGTAACACACTTGTTCTTTCATGGATTTATTATGAAATTTTTCAAGCATCTCAGAATCGAAGTAATTGTAATTTTCTATGAATATTGCAGCCCTCACTCTGCCATGATTACCCTCCTCATCCTCTTCTATATTCAAAGCAAAGCAAGCTGCAGGTTTTGGCCCCCTCCCTTAGCCCTGAAGAGGGAGGTGATTAGCTCAGTTAAGTTCATTATTTATAATTTTTCTTTGGAGGTAAAATTGGCATAGAATGAAATGAACAGGTTTTTTAAAAATTATTTTTAGCCAAGTATGGTGGCTCATGAATATAATCCACCACTTACTTGACAGGTTGAGGCAAGTGGATTGCTATGAGTTCAAGGCCAAGCTGGGCTACATAGTGAGTTCAAGGCCAGCCTGGACACCATAGCAAGACCCTGCCTCAAAAAATAAATAACTGGGGATTAGCTGCAGAAGCACCTGCCTGGTAAGTGTGAGGTTGTGCGTTAGATCCCCAGTACCAAAAAAACAAAAACATACACACATACATAAATTATTTATTATTTGCATATTTTTGTCTTTTATTTTGAAAAGGCTACCTAAGTTGCCAAGTTTCCCAGGCCAGGTTAAAACTTGCCATTCTCCTGTATCAGCCTCGCAGAGTGATGGAATTATAGGTACATGCCACTGCACCTTGGCTCCTTTTTTTCTCTCCAGTACTAGAGATTGAACCCAGGATCTTAATACTGAGCTATACTCCCACCTTTATTTTTTATTGTGAGATAAGTCCCCCTAAGTTGCTAAATTTCTCAAGCTGGGCTTGAATTTTGGTTCCTGTCTCACCCTCCTAGAGTGCTGGGATTACATGTGTGCATCACCACACCCAGGTCACAGACTGACAAATGCATACATCTGTGCATCCAGTAATCCATAGAACAACAGAGCAAAGCCAGCATTTCAGGGTGTTCCTCAGGCTCTGCCCTTCCCATAGGTGGCCACTGTTGTGTCTTTCTGCCCTAGACTGGTATCTTATTCTAGGGCATCCTGTGAATGGATCACACAGCCTGAGCTCTTTTCTGTAGGTTTCAGTCACTTGGCATGCTTGGTGTTTCCTCATGTTGCCTTCTGTACTGAATACTGTCCTGTGCACCTCAGGTAGATCATTGATCTTTCTTTTGATTGGCCTCTTCTTTCATTTGGGCCATTATGACTGAAGCTGCCAAGAGCATTTTGGGCAAGTTTTTCTGTGGACAGTGTTGTTGCTTAGGAGTAAATGCTGGGAGTACAGTCAGTGGGCTGGAGTGGGTGCATATTTAGTTGGGTGAGAACCTCCAGGCTGTCCTGTGGTTGTTTCTTGGCACTGTGGCAGTATGTTTGGCTGTGGCATGTGTCTTTGTTCTTGTCAGTGTTTGGTCGTGCCATGGCTCCTTGGCATTTGTTTCTATGGTGACTAACATAGCTGAGTTCATGTCTTGCATGATAGCTATTTCGTTTCACACTGTGAAGTTTATGTTGACAAGTTTTGTCCTGTCTTTTGGCCTTTGTTTACTTTTTTTTTGAGACAGGGTCTCTATGTAGTTCAAGCTGGTCTTAAACTCACCACGAAGCCAGGCTGCCCTCAAACTCCAGACAATCCTCCTGCCTCAGCCTCCTAAGTGCTGGAATACAGTCATGTGTCACCATACCTCACCTACCCTCTATCCCATAGTTGGCTGTTGCCAGCCTCCATGTCAGTGTGGTGTGTCTCACTGTGGGACAGCCAGTGCTAGCACATTACAGCCCAGCCTGGGGTATTTGAGGGCCAGTGTTGTGACAAACATGCTGGACAGATGCATGTGGGCCTTATCTACTGCTACATTGCCCTGTTCTAAACCCCTGTGTTCCACCTCATCACCCCCTCCCTCCAGGCAGTGACCCTTGCTGATCTCTTTCCTATCTTCACAGTTTTGTCTTTTCCTTCCAGAGTGTCATGGAGTCAAATCACAGAGCATGGCCCTTTTGCCTCTGTTTGTTCTTTCTGTTGTCTTGCTTCTGTGTCATTGTTTTCTGCCTTTCAGTTCTTCTCACTAGTTGTCTCCCTGTTGCTTCCTCCCTGATAAAGCTGGTATGCGATTCAGAAATGATGTCCCTTCCTCCAAGGGCTTGGCAGCCAGGTTCTGCTGCCTGGATCTTGGGTTGGAGTGTTGTGGGCTCTTTCTCCTTGCATGCCTGGGTCCCAGGGCTTCCCCTCACACATAGGCACACCTGCGCTGGGCTCTGACTCCATACGTTTTCTTGCTTCTTGAGCCAACAGCAGACTGTCACTTTTTTTAATGTGATGCTGAGACAGAACCTGGGCCTTGTACTTGCGGAGCATAGTTAGCACTGAGTGACATCCCCAGCCAGTGGTGTTCATTTGAATGAATTTTACTGACAGCAAGGACCTGTTTGCTATTGTTTGTGCCATCTATTTGGACTTGCTGAGCACATGTCCTTGATACTGTTTGCTCATCTGTTGAGAGTGAGACCAGGTCTCACCCTAGAGTACTTTCAGCTGTGTCCTTGAACACTCACACTATAGTGCTGACACACCACTTCTGCATATGTGGGTCCCTCTCCAGGAGTCTGTGGGCTGCCTCAGGATGCTGCCTGGTTCCAGGCAGGCCCTCAGCAAGAACTTGAAAAGTAGAGCCTAAGTGTGGTCACTTGCACATTTCTGCCTCAGGGACAAAAAGCCTTGGTGTGGTAGGCAGTGGTGGCCAGGCAGGCGTGGTGGTCTGTGGAACCCTGTGCTTCCTTAAGGATCACGTGGATCAAGGATCTGTGTTTGACTCCCCAGCATGGCTCCCAGCATCTCTTGGAGCCCTTGTCCTAGTTCTGTTCACAGAGTGCCCACCCAAGACCCACCCCTACCACTATGTCCAGAGGACAGAGGTCCTGACCAGGCATTAAGTCCCACACTGAGCTCAGGTAGCCTGTGTTTACTGATTAGTGCCAAGTTGAGGGCAGCAAATGTGGCTTGGCTCTTGTGTGTGCAGATGCTCCTTAACCCTGGCTGCAGACATGCTCCTTGACCTCAGCGACCTGCTTCAGGTAGACCACTTTCCTTCCTAGGGCTTCCCCATCCAGGGATGGCTGGGAGGTCCCCATCTATGGGAGGAGCAGCTCACAAAGCATGTGCCTGGGTGCATTGGGGCTCAAAAGGCAGCTCCGCATGGACTCATAGTCATGGTGCTACCCAGATCCCAGAGGCCAGCATTGCAAGCGCAGGAGAAACCCACGGAATTCTGTCCTGGGTAAAGGGGAGCCTTTAAAAGGAAAAAGAAAAAGTGGACCCCTGTAGGCATTTTAAATTGTAGGAAAGCCTTATACTTACTATTTATAGTCATGCTTTCTGGGTTTAGAGAAAGCGTTTTCTGTTGCATCTCTTATTTCTAAATGGATGTTGTGAGAAAACCCAACTAGCAACACTCATAGGCAGAAGAGAAGGCACTGAGACCTTGCACTGTGTTCCTATGGGAAGCTCTGGGGTGCTGGTTGGGGGCTGACTGAAGTCCTCACCCTGGGTTGTGGCTGGGCCTTGAGGCCTAGGAAAGAGAAACAGCATTGAAATGAAGGCAACAGCATTGAAATGGGTTTCACACTGAAATGAAGTCTGTCCACATCTGACAGGCTCCCAGGGTCTTGGGCGCCCATGGGCCAGGATGCCACCTCTGATGTCAGGGCCTTGGTGTCCTCCAGTACTATAGCTATTGATAGCCAGAGTTCTCCGGGCTCACATAGTACCCTGTATTTTTGTCTTCCCAGTTGTCTTTATAAATGACAGCTTTCAGCAATTATTGTGAAGTATATTGTGAAGCTAAAAATAATATGTTGGAATTATGATCATCCAGTGACTTCACATTCCATATGTGCTGTATTCAGTTCAGGCAAGTCACATGAGCCCATCTCTAAACTCATGACTTCTTAGAAAAGACGGGCTGGGTCTAGGACCAACCTCGGCCTGGGCTGAGCAGCAGGAAGTGGCTTGGGCAGCACTTGGAGGCAGAGTGGGATGCAGGAGTCAACTCCCGCTTCACAGCTTTGGAAACAGAAGCCAGCTAGAGTGTCTGGACAGCAGGTGGCCAGGAAGAGCAGAGGACCTTGTGCTGGGCAGGGAGGACCACGTGGTCAGGGTGGACCTTTGACACTGTAGCTAGCAGGGCAGAGCTGAGTGTGAGGCTTTGGTGCCTGTGGGAGGCTGGGCTTTGCTGGAAGCTGGGATCTAGAGGGGTCCACAACTGGTTCCTTTGTTTCCCTGAAGTCTCCTGGGGACCCAGAGGGGTACCCTGACTTTCTTAGGACCTGTGTGTGGCATATCCCCTTATCTTCTGGGACCTTACCCAGAAGGTCTACCTCCCAGAAAGGCTGATTGCTTTAAGGAAACAGGTGAAAGACTGACTTAGAGGAGACCACCCTGAGTTTACACACATCTTGATTCACACACATCCGAATTAACCATCTCCCCAATGCTGAGATCAAGTCTGCTATCCTCTAGCTGGCACTAGTGAGGTGGAGCAGTATATGGCATCCCGGTGCAAGAATTGCTCTACAGCCATGTCTAGCTTGTTCTCTAGGTCCTCCAGTGGGCCCAGATGGAAAGCCGTTTGATACTCTGCCTTATGGCAGACACAAGCTGCCCATCTGGCCAGGTATTCAGTGCCCCAGAGGAAAAAACAAGGCCTACAAGGACATTCTACGTAGAATCAAATGCCCTCCTTGGAGAAATGGAGTGTAGGCCAGCCCTGACCACTTGCCCTCAGGGAGCAGTGTTGGCCTCACACTGCTAGTGGGACCATTTCTGATAAACAGTATTTGAAGGCATTAGTACCTCTTGAAGCCAGGTACAGTGATACATGCATGCTCCCCACTATCAGGGAGTCTGAAGTGAGGATTGCTTCAGCCCAAGTTCAAGGCCAGCCTAGGTAGGGAAATGTATCTTTGGAAAGAGTTGCCTGTATTTTTATACACATAACTTTTTATAACTTTGGTTTGTTTAGAGAACCTTTTTCTGTAGTTGCTAAGGGCTCATTATCTAAGGCTGTGTCTAAGACTCAAGGTTAAGGTACAAAGGAGTCTGAAGTGGGCAGGCAAAGGCCAAGGACGGCCTTCCAGTGCAACCTGGCCATCCTAGTAACAGCCATAGTGGTCCCAACACAGATAGGACCAGAAGAGCCAACCCAGGAACCTGGCTGGAGTCCTCAGATGACTGTGCTCACACTGCATGCCTCTGCACTTAAGGCACATCACACACATGTACATACCACAGGCTTGTACATGCTGTACGACTGCACATGTATACATTGCACACACATGCCTGTGCTCATACTACATACTTACACATACCATCCAGTTTGGTATACAGACTCTGGTAACTCCTGGAAACCCATAAGCAGGAACCCCTTGAGAAACCATACTCTGAGCCACCAACCTTCAGGACAAAGCCTTTGGGGACCTCAAAGACAGAAAGGGCACCCACTGTGAGTTGAGGGTGGTGACTAAATAGTCACCTGCTGCTATCTAGGTATGGAGTCTCAGCCTCAGCCCTCCCGACTGTCGGGCTCCACTAGCTAACATGTCTCAAACGTTCCCTCCAGCTTCCACCTCTAACACTGTCATCTCTTAAATCCCCTGGTCTTTTCAAGTCTGCAGGGATCCAAAGTGCTACTTTCTTTTTTGTTGTTGTTTTGTTTTTTTTGTTTTTCTCGGTACCAGGGATCGAACTCAACGACCGCGTGCTTGCAAGGCAGGCACTTATGCCACTAAGCTAAATCCCGAGCCCCCAAAGTGCTACTTTCATGCCAGGAAAAAGGACCTTAGGGTAACCCTAACCCTAACCCCTGTGCTCCTTGGGAAGCACAGTCCACTCAGGACTGCACTGACTGCTAAGCTGTGCCTGGAGTTCTGCACACAAGCACTCCCACCAGACTGACGCTCCGAGATAGTCCTGGGGTTGGGCCCTACCTCTTTCACTCACCCTGTGGCGAGGAAGAGAGGTGGCTGATAGGAACTTGTAGTGGGAGCAGTGGAGAAACTGGAGGCAAGACTTCTCGGGCCCACAAAGCCATGGGGTAGAGATGGTGTGGCCAAGTAGGCAGGCCTTTTTTTTTTTTTTTTTTTGGTACCAGGGTCAAACTCATGACCTCATACTTAACAAGCAAGCACTTGAGCCATTGAGCTAAATCCCCAGCCCTTGCTTGGTTTTGAATCAAGCATCATGTGCACAGTGTGATCATACCTGACAGGTTCCCTTCAGGCAGGGTTTCTAAGCAAATGGATCAGTGGCTAGCAGTGGCCTAGAAGTTGGCAGGACCTAATCCTGTGTGACTTGGGAGCCAGTGGAGACAGCCACACCTAAGGGAGGGGTACTGCACAGGCCAGCAGGGCTCTGACACTTGAGTCATTAAGGACTAAATAAAAATAGGCACTTTGTGAGGGAAAAAAGGTACTGGGGATGTAGCTTAATAGTAGTAGAGTGGTTGCCTGGCATGTATAAGTTTCTAGGTTCCATCCCCAGCTCAACAAACAAAAAAGGGAGACATTTCCTTAAACACCAGTGCATTTCTGGTTTTGTTCTTCCCACCACAGGTGAACGTGTATGTGTTGGGGAAGACATTTCTGCTCTTAGCAAGGGAGCTCTGCATCAACGCTCCAGCTATAGGTATGCGGGGCATGGTCAGTGTGCCAGTTGGCCTTTGGAAACCAGCATGTCAAAGTGCTAAAGGATGGGAGGGATGGCATATCAAAGTGCGGGGCTCCAAGGCAAGAAACACCTCACATCTGCTGGGAGCCCATCTGGGGGTGGCACTTAGGAGTTGGGAGCTTGTTTTGTTCAGAGAAGATTGAGGAACATAAATAGCTAATAGGCACCTTGAGGAAGGAGGGACTTCCTCATAGATAGGGATGAAAGGTGGTTTCTGGAGATGGGTGCTGTCTCTAGCCCTTTTGAGTTTTACAAGAAAGCTGGTTTTTGTAACCTGCCCAGAGGGTCTTCTTACTGGTGATTATCAGCATCTGGAACTGTCCTCTTGGTAGTCAAGAGGTACCACCTTGGGTCAGGGTAAAACAGCTGGGAGCGTACTACCCGTGTGATCATTGCCCGCCCGCCCTCCCTCCCTCCCTCCCTCCGGAGATCAAGCTGAGATTTTTCAGGACAAAACAGAGCCATGCAGTGCACATCTGGGAAGACAGTCTGCATCTGAGAATCTTTCGCCCACAGTGTACCTCAGCCCTCAGGACTGAGGTACCAGTGATGCTTTTGGGAAGTATACCTGGCTACAGACCAGAGAGGCACAGGGGTCTAGGCGACCGATGGGCGCCCTGGTCAGTTTCTTTCTGACCATTCAGCACTATAGTCCACCTTCACCTAATAGCAGCTTTTGGAGACAGTGTTCCCAGCATATAACCTGTAGTCACTTACCCATATGTGGATCTCTTTTTGCAAAACCTTTATTATGAAAATCCACTTAAATAGGTGAACTATTTTAAGTGACTTTTTGGTGATTTTTATTTGAAGGGAGGGTCTCAAGGCAAGCTTAGAACTAGTTGGAATCCAAAAGACTGGGAGGAACATCGAAGTGCCCAAAGCCTGGTTGCCCCTGGGCAGGGATCTAGAGCCTCGGTTGGGTCCCAACTCTTAACCCTCATGAGGTACGCACCCCATAAACAGTAAACACCAAGCCTCAACCTCCAGGCTTTGTGTGGGAAAAGTGCCTGTTCATAGACTCAAGCTGATATAAGTAGTGAAGCCTTTCAGGGTGCCTGGAAGGCAGTCAGCAGTGTCCTGCACCTGCACTTACTGAGAGGCTTCTGGCAGAGCAAGGGCCAGGTGCTGTGCCCTCTGTGGCCCCTCAGCTTCAGGCATAGAAGATGAGCTCTGGGATCTGCCCGCCCTGGACTCCCGTCCCATTGGTGCTGTCTGAGGAGCACTGGAACTGGAAGGCGACTTTGCCACACTGCACTTCAGTCATCCCCTCCTGCCCAAAGTAGCTGAGCTCGCTGCCATCCAGCACAGCACTGGCTGTGTAGAAGGTATCCTGTTCCACCTGGACTGGATGC
Organism: Hydrochoerus hydrochaeris; assembly: GCA_004027455.1. NCBI lineage: Eukaryota > Metazoa > Chordata > Mammalia > Rodentia > Hydrochaeridae > Hydrochoerus > Hydrochoerus hydrochaeris. The sequence goes on along the minus strand of PVLA01005115.1, from coordinate 97,337 downwards.
TCAAACCAGACAGGGAAGGTGTTACTGGACCCGTCTGACACAAACTTGGTCAGGTTCTGAGCCAGAACCATCCCTAGCCGCTTGAGTTCAATCTTCACGCTGTACTCTGCCTTTCCAGAGCTGGACCCATACAGACCCAGCCCAGCGATAAATACCCTTCTGTCTACAGCAAACTGGATGCTGTCACAGCGCCCACGGTACCGCCACTGGTTGCTACGGTAGGCAGAAGACTGGAACCGGTGGCATCTCTGAGGGGCAAGGCCTTTCCTCTTGGTCAGGGGAAAGTCAAGGAGGGGTTTGTTGGCAGCAGTGTACCACAGGAAGATGTTGTGGGTCTCCTCCAGCGTCAGGATGTCCGACTGAGCAGCACCATTGGCAAACTCCTCCAGAGTCATGGTTGGAATTCGGACTAGATAGAGGGCTCGCCCTAAAACGTGCCTCTTGTTATGTGGAGTGATTGGCAGGCCCTGCCTCTTGCACTCCGCCTCTGCCCAGTTCAGGACAGCCTCGAAGACTACTGCCTCCTTCGTGTTGAGGGCTTCCCTAGTCACGATGATCTCCAGTGTCTGTCTATCAATCTCACAGAAGCCTTCGGACCTCAGGGCCATCTCGGCCTGGGCATCAATGACTTCCCAGCAGCGCTGGGTCAGCTCAGGCTCTTCAAACAGCCGGCTCTGAGACAGCAGCACACAGGCATTTTTGGCTTCCAGACTTGTCTCCAGAAAGTTGACGCAGGCTTTTGCCAAGGCTGGTACAATGTACTTCTTGGCAGCATATAAAGTGGCCAGCACCGTGTCGGCCTCAAGATCGATCTCGTCACTATACATGTACCTGGAAGGCAGGGGCTCCATTGGGGTCTGCTGGGTGACCCCTCCGGAGTTGCAGGGGATGCCGGGGCCAGCAGAGAGGAACGGGGCCAGCAGAGAGGAACGGACCCCACTCCCGTCCCCCCGCCCTAGCGGACCACTTACTTTAGCAAGACTAGGAATGCGGCAGGCTCCACGTCCGGAATGTGGATTTCGGACTTGACTTCCGCAAGGTCCCCGTAGAACATCGCATAGAAGACTGAGCTGCCAACGGCCAGCACATACTGTGGGTGAGAGAGAGCCGTGAGCAGCGGAGCGGCCCCGCAGGCTCCGGGTCCGGGGAGCTGCGTCACTACCCACCTTGTGGGCTGGCACCCGCTGGGCGGCCCCCGGGGGCCCCACCACGAAGTGGACGTCGGCCATGAGCTCGTTGTTGAACATAAGCGCGTTCCGCTCACGGAGAGTGGGATGGAAGGCCTGCCAGTGCGGGCTCTCGGCGTTGTTGTTGTCGGGAGCGGGCGGCGCGGGTGCGGGCGGTGGCGGCGCGGGTGCAGGGCGCGGCGGGCTGCGCGGGCCTGCCTTCCTGCCCGCTGCCGAGTCTGCTGCGTTACTGTTGACTAGGTCGCTGGCGGCGGCGGCGGCGGCGGGCGGGTACAGTTCCGCAGCCATCTTTCCTGGCGTGGCAGCAGGGACCTCCGCGCAGGTCGGCGCCGTGCCGCGCGCCCTCCCGCCGCGCCGGGGCCTGGGGAGCGGCTCTGCGAGCACCAGCAGCGAGGTCAGGCACTGCGCCACCCGCCCGTGCAGGCAGGCCAGCGGCAGCAGCATGGGGTCCGCCCGCACCCTGGCTCCGGCCCGGCCCCGACCCCAGCCCCAGCCCCAGCCCCAGCCCCAGCCCGCAGGGGCCGCCCGCCCCGCACGGAGCCAGATGCCTGCAGCGCCGGCCGGCCGCAGGGGGCGCCGTTCCACCCTCCCTGCTCGTACCCTTCGCGGCGCCGGCGCGTCTCGTGACGTCATGGCGCGTTCACTATGCCCCGCCCCTCCGCAGCCCCGCCCAGGTGCCTTGGCCAAGCAAATGTTGGGGGGGGGGTGCGTTTCGGCCTCCTTGTTGGGGTGGGAGGCTCAGGACTTGTTCCTTCCAGGGAACAGCTCCCTTCCCCTCGGTGCGCTTCTTCACGTGGAGACCAGATGGTAGCAGCTGGTTTTGGGGTGGTTTGTTTTCTTGGTCGTGGGGATTGAAACCAGTGCTGAGGTACATTCCCAGGCCCCCTTTATTTGTATTTTTTCAACTGCAAATTGTGACAGAGCATGATCAGCTTTATTGTGTATACATTTTCAGAGGCTTTAGACATGTATAAATAGAGCTCTTTAGAAAGCAAAGACTTGAAAAACAAAACCTTCCAATTTTGCCTTCATAAATTTTCTATAACAATGGTTTAAAATGGTTTTGGGTCACTCATTGCAAAATATGTGACAGCACCTTAAAAGTATTCAGTCAGTTTTCTCAGTAACATTTTTTCATGTAACAAAGTGTTAAACTTAGAAATACCTACATATACAGATAGCTTTTTTTTTTTTTTTTTTTTTTTTGTACCGAGGATTGAACTTATGACTGCACACTTGCAAGGCAGGTGCTTATGCTGCTGAGCTAAATCCCAGCCCGAGATAGCTAATTTTTAAGGTAAAAAATCTGTATAGTATTGCAGCATAATAAATGTGTCATTAATAAACTAATATTGGCCAATATTTCATATACATGATACCAGTGACTTTTTTGGGCAATTCACAGGCTAAAAGTTGATTCTAAAGGCTGGGGATATAGCTCAGTGCCCGGCCAGCATGCACAAAGTCCTGAGTTAGATTCTGGGTACCAAGAAAAAAAAAGTTGTTAACCGAAGTGCTTGCTTTGGCAGCACATATACTAAAAAATGTTATTACTGGAGCTTCCTATCTTATACATATTACCTGTGTTTAACACATGATGCAAGTTTTTAAGTTTTAAAAGACCTGTGCTTAAAGCTAAGAGCAGTGAACAACATTGTAAGAGGCCAAGGAATGTAATATGACCACGTAAAAATGTGTTCTATTAAAGTGTGTATATAAGGCTGTTTTTTAGTTTCTTATTTTAACAGTGTCTCTCTTAAGTTGCCAAATATACCCAGGCTTTCTGCCTCAGCCTCCCAAAGTGCTGGGATTACAGATAGGCACCAGTACTCCTGACTACAGCTCAGGTTTTGTAGAAGAACTTGATACAGCTAATTCTTCTCCTCACAAGAAGAAATTACCTCAGCCCCCTTGGACATACTTTGAGCCCTGTGTCCTCTGCATACTTGGAAGTTGGTCTCTGGGCACCTCATCATCCTATATCCATCCACCTGAGGACTTGGGAGTAGCCTATGGCCCATCACCTACCTTAAAATACAGTTAGTGACGCATCCTCCTCCTCCTCCTCCGGCCCCGTGGGAGCATGTGAGAGGCTGAGTCTTATTTCTAGTCTTTGTTCTGTGAATTTGGGCTGGGGGTTGGGATGGCTCAGTAGGGGAGTGCTTGCCTAGCATCTTTGAGGCCCTGGGTTCCATCCAGTTAGTACATGGGAAATCAATTCTGCTGTTTTAGTTTGCATTTCTTTAATGACCAATACAGTTTAACACAGTTTTCTGTATTTATTGCCCTTTTGTATTTGGTTCTAAATTTGTCTGTTGATACTGTTTTTCTGCCTTCTTTGGACACTTAATCATTTAGATTGCTGCAAACACTGGAAAGACCTTTCACCTGCCGCAATGCTTTACATAAGTCAGCTCTGAGGAGGTAGGGACTGTTTTTTTCCTTGAGAAATCATGCACAGAGAGGTTGGGAAAATTGGGTGGGTCTTAAACATCCTGCCCTGGAGCATGGGTTCTCTGGTCTCAGGGACATGTGCCGGGCCTCCCTGAGCCTATCCAGTGTAGTATAATCTTGACCAGTTTGACTCTTACTGTTGGGACTTTATGTCAAGATCTTTCCTAGTGATAGTTGATACCAGCTGGCATTGGTCAGATATTACCAGGTCTATGCATTTGAGGGTCTCCAATACTCCACATAGCTTCTTGGCAACTGCATGCTAATCCTGAAACATGGGTAACATAGCCCGGCCTAAAATTTGAAAATAAGGTTTCATTTTTTTTTTTCAATGGTTATTGATCTGTTCAAGGTTCATTGTACTTATTTTTGAAGAGTATTCCCTTGGGAAACATCCTCTTCAGGAGATACTTCCTATGTTTCCAACAAAGGAGTACTGAGTACCAGACAGAATGAAAATGATTGATGATCCAACTTTTTAGAGAAAATAGACAAAAGATAAGAACAGACACTATCCAAAAAGGAAGCATATGAAAAGTGCTCACATCATTAGTTAGCAAGGAGAGTATCTCTGGACCCTGGAGTTGGCCTAACCTAGGAAGGCCAAGGATACTGGGCACTGGGGCTGGAGTTCTCTGCTGAGGAGCATTACCCTGAGAACTGATCACTTTGAAAAGCTGACTGTGCATACACTGCAACCTAGAAAGTCCATCTGAAGACACATCCACAGAAGCCATAGCAGGTGGCCATTGTGACAGTGGTTCTGGCCCAGCTGTCTATTCTCAGAGAAAACAGTAAAGGGCATAAACAGTTTTTAAGGAGTATTGCAAATGGGCAGAGTGGAAATAGCTCATGTGTCCATCAGCAGTAGAAAGGATGAATGAATCACTGTAGTGAGAAAGAATGATTAGAACTGCACCCAAAACCTGGGTGGATGGTTGAGGTTGTGTTAGGGTACTAGGAGTGCCTGCTTGGAACCCCAGGGTTCCTGTACATCCTCCGTGTTTTCTCTTACTGATCCCCAAGGACCACTGTTCTCTTTGCTGTACCTATGATTTTGGCAACTCTAGGTACCTCATATACAATATACATCCTTTGAGGGGTGAATATTCCCTTTGAGACCCTGATTTTAGTTCCTTGGATCTATACCCAAAAGAGAGATTTTTCTTTCTTTTCTTTTCTTTTCTTTTCTTTTCTTTTCTTTTCTTTTCTTTTCTTTTCTTTTCTTTCTTTCTTTCTTTCTTTCTTTCTTTCTTTCTTTCTTTCTTTCTTTCTTTCATTTTAGTACCAGGAATCAAACTCACAACCTTGCACTTGGCCAGGCAGGTGCTGTACTGCTGAGCTATATTCCTGGCCCAGATTTTTCATTTTTTCAGTACTGGAGATGGCACCTAGAGGCACTGTGCTCTACTACCAAGCCACATTCCCAGACTTTTATTTTTTTATTTTATTATTGTATTTTATTTTTTTGAGAAACAGTCTAAGTTTCTGGCCTCACACTAGCATTCCTTCTACCTTAGCCTCCTTCCTGAGTAGCTAGGATTATAGACATGTGCCACTGTGCCTAGTAATTTTGCTCTTTTTATTTATTTATTTGTTTGTTTATTTAGGGTGGGTATCAGGAATCAAACTCAGGACCTTGTGCTTGCCAGGCAAACTATGCCACTGAGCTATATCCCTGGTCCTGCTCTTCTTTTCTTTTCTTTTTTTTTCGGTACTGGGGATCGAACTCACGACGACATGCTTGCAAGGCAGGCACTTATGCCGCTGAGCTAAATCCCCAGCCCCCATCCTGCTCTTTTAAATTAGTATATTTCTGGTACATAATTGCATTCATCTTGGCCTGGTACATACATATATCCTATCTGGATCATTTTCACACAGGTCCTTCTCCATACTAATGAGGATGAAGTAGTTTGACTTACATCTCTGACAACTAGTCATGTGGGCATCTTTCTGTATGCTGTATGTATCGCTTTGATAAAATTCTTTCCTTCTTGTTCTCTCTCTCTCTCTCTCTGTCTTTCTCTCTCTCTGTCTTTTTCTCTCTCTCTCTCTCTTTCTCTTTCTCTTTCTCTTGCATGGAGCTACATCCTTGCTCCTTTTGGTTTTGAGATTAGTTTCCATTACCTTGCCCAGGCTTGAACTTGCCATCCACCTGCCTCAGCCTCACTCAGTGCTATAATTACAGGTGTGTACCCCCAAGCCTGTATTTTGTTGGCTCTTGTAAACTGTATTTCCTGTAGCCTTTATCTAGATGAAGAATTTTAATGTCAGTGATTTACATTTGTTTTTCTTCTTTCTCTAGTTGAAGACCCCATTCCCTCACCCTGGGATCCCAATTTATTTGTCATAAAACACTTGGTAGTATTTGAAAACTCACAGCTTTCTGTTATAGGAATTAAGAGTCCAAGTCGCACCTATATTAGAATTTTTAACATCCCTGTGGTCCTAGTTCTGACAGATTGTGTTTTTTTTTTCAAGTTGTGTTTTATTAAAGACAGAAAGCTTAATGGCTGTTTGTAAAAGTATCACATTTTTCTCCAAATGAAATCTTTTTTAGGCCAGGGGTTTAACTCAGCGGCATAAGTGCCTGCTTGGCAAATGCAAGGTTGTGAGTTCAAGCCCTGGCACAAAAAAAAGCAACAAAAATTTTTTTAGCAACCAAATTGCTAAAGAGAAAGAAGTGGAAACAACATAGCTCCAGTCCACCTTATGGCAACTTCTCCATGCCCTTTGGTCACAGGGATAAGGGGTAGGGCCTGCAGCTGCCTGACCTTGCCCTGCCCTGGGGCTCTGCTGTAGCCGCTGTAACATCTAGCAAGGCCCAGCTGGCCCAGAAAGTACTCAGGACCCAGGCATTCTTCCTACCACTATTTCCTCTGCCCTCTGAACTTCCTGGAGTAGAGCTCAGCCTCAGAGGTCAGTAGGTCTGGAAGGAGGCGATGGGTGGTGCTGCATGTCCCTCCTGCTCTTCTGGGAACACGGGCAGACCTGACCCATGCATTGACCCACTGTGCCATCCCGTGCTGTCCCGTCGTCACACGCTCACAGCCACCCTAGTTCTCTCCTGACCTTGTACTCAGGCCTCAGCTGTGCTCTTCAGTGAGGTCTTCTGGACAATCTACTGGACATTCTGTTTTAGATCCCTGTGTAGTTTCTTCTGTGCACTATGGTGTTGCTCTGATGAACTGAATTCTTCACATTGCTTGGTGAGCTCCATGTCCAGACCCAGGGAGGTAATGACCAGGAGCAGTCATGTGTATGTGCTTATGTGTGTGCCTGTCTTCCCTGAAGCCTGCAAGAGTCAAGCAAGCCATCTGGTGAACTTAGAGGGTGAATTCACCCACTCTGAAAATACTGGAGAGCATTGTGGGGGTGGTACTCTCTGGGTGGCCATGGCCAAGGCCAGTGGGCAGGACCCTTACCATCTGTGCCCTGTGCAGGCCAGCCCTTGAGGAGGAAGCAGCCGCTTGGCCTCAGGGAAAGGGACAAAGTCACACCCTTGTGCTCAGCCTAAGGCACCTGTGTGGGTGGAGAGGGGCGGGGTCCCCCAAGCCTGTGGGCTGCTTAGCCATCTGATTGGCACCCCCTGGTCATTGGCCACACATGTGTAGCTCACTGAGCTGGTGTGTTTGCGCAGATCCATGCCTCTACATCCCACGCTTTGCCCATCTACTGGAGTTTGGCGAGAAGAACCACGAGGTGTCTATGACAGCCCTGAGGCTGCTGCAGTGTATGAAGAGAGACTGGATGCACACAGGCCGGCGGCCCTCAGGCCTCTGTGGAGCAGGTGCGATGGGAGACCTGGGCCTGTCCCTGGGGTGGCAGCTTTAGTCTCAGTACAGCTGGGTGCACTGGCCATTGTGGTGATGTTTTCTGTCCTGATCTTTGTGTCCACATGGTGCTGGAGATAGAACCCAGCCCTCATGTGTGTTAAGCAGACACTACCACTAAACTGCACCCCAGCACTCGCCCTTGACTTTGAGCTGCCAGACCTGTTGATATGGATCATATCCTGGGGTAGGGCTGAACTATAGAGCTGGCTTCTGTGCCCAGGACTGCCCAGGTTTACAGGGTCCTTAGCTCTCGAGGACTTTTGCTTGCTCCTTTTGCTGAGATAAGGGACAAGATCTCAGAGAAAAATAGTTGGCAGGTACAAAGGTTGACAGGTACCCTAACCTTGACCTTAGGCTGTTCTTGCTTGAGGGATTGTCAATTCAGCCTGGTTAAGGGTGGTTGCTCTCGTGAGATGCCAAGTCCTTGCTGTAGAAGGTGTTCTCTGACCCTAGCTGGGTACTTGCCCTGCTGCAGACAGTTTTGTGCTTTGTTGTTCATCGCTGGTCATAGTCTGGCTGACATTGCTAGACCCTACCCCCTGCCCAAGGGGAGCCCCTGCCTGGCAAGGCCCTGGCCTCTTCCGGCACCCAGTTGCCTCTCCTGCTGGAGAAGTGTTAATATTCCAGGTACTCATTTGTACTGGAACAGATTCTGATCTGTGCTACAGATTCTGGGCTCTCTGTCCACTGTGGCCTTCATTAGTGATGACAAAGTCACACCCTTGTGTTCAGCCTGGGCCTAAGTTCCTATCATAGCCAGTGTTTTCCAGATGAGTTGTGTTGAAGTTAATGTTTGTGTTTTGAGGGATCATACAAAGTTCTCAAAATGTCTTATTTTGTTTCTTTTTTTTCTTGTCTTTTTTTGTCTTTTTGAGACAGTGTCTCTCTATGCAGTTCAGGCTGGCCTTGAACTTAGTTTGTAGCCCAGGTTGGCCTGAAACTCACAATGATCCTCCTGCTTCAGCCTCCCAAGTGCTGGGATCATAGTCATGTACCACCACACCTAGCAGTCTCTGCTTTATTTCTCCTCATGTTTAAAAGTGACACATCTCCCAAGTGGAAGCAGGGGTGTCACTGCCATGGAATGCCTTCGTGGCTGTTCTGCTTGGGGAAGGTGGGTTCCACCTGCCCCCTTGCTCTCCAGGTGCACGTGTCCACTGTCCTGGCACAGACATATCATGCCCACTGTTCTTGACACACCCACTCTGGGGCCACTGCAGACTCTCTTTCCTCAATCACAGCCACAGCTGTGCTCTGAGGTCTCTTGTTCTTTTCTAGCCCTTCTGGTTGCAGCCAGGATGCATGATTTCCGGAGAACTGTCAAAGAAGTCATCAGCGTGGTCAAAGTGTGTGAATCCACACTGCGGAAGAGGTGGGTGCTCCGGTTTGTGGCTCAGTGCCCATAGGCAAAGCTGCTTTCAGAGGCTGTACCACCTACATCCCAACCCACAGCACCCTTCTCCCACCTTCCTGATCCAGCTCCTGCTGACTTAAGTCATGTGGAACGAAGTCTGTAGAGGCACCTGACCTGCCTGTACAAGCCCTTTGTCCTCTGGGTGGTGTGGCCCATTCTCAACTTAGCCCAAGTAACCTCAGATGAGAGCCACCATATGTGTATGCCTAGGGCACAGCCAGGAGAGGGCAGGAACATGCTTCCAGGTAACTTACAGCCTGTCTGGATGACCATGGTGGCCTGGTCTGTGGAGTTTCTCATGGAGCTGTGACCACAGGTATGCCCTTCACAAGTCTCAGGCATGGTGGTAGTGCTTCAGTTGAGAGCATCTGCTATGGCAGTTTGCAGAACTGGTAGGGTTACTTCACTTTGAATATTTGATCTCTAGTTCTTGTTAAAAACTTCTCCAGCTGGGCATGGTGACATATGGCCACCCTGAACTACACAGTGAGACCCTATCTCAAAAACAAACAAACAAACAAACAAACAAAGAACTCCATTAAGCATTTTGAAGATGGTACAGAACATTTAATACTGAAGTACAAACCAGTCAGAAGGATGCAGACTCCCCGCTGCTGGGCCTGTGTGTGTCAGTGCTGTAAGGGGGCCTGTGGGGACCCTCATGTAGATGCAGCCACCTCTCACTCTGTGTAGACTCACAGAATTTGAAGACACCCCCACCAGCCAGCTGACCATCGACGAGTTCATGAAGATTGACCTGCAGGGGGAGTGTGACCCCCCGTCATACACAGCTGGACAGAGGAAACTGCGGATGAAGCAGGTAGGGCCAATGCTGGCACTCCATGTCTTTGCCACCTTGGTTGAGGTCCATCTGTGCCTTGTGCCCCCCTCTGCCTTGTGCAGAAGCCCTGAGCACTGTCTATCCTGGGGCTCACCTCTAGGGCCCCCTGCCCAGCCTTGCATTGGGTCTGGTTGGCTCTGCGAAACTAGAATGCAGAGTAGGCCGACCAGTGAGACATGCTTTAGAATGCCACAGAAGTCTGAGAAAAGACACAATGCCCATCTCTCCACCGAAGTAGTGCAGCCACTGTCCCTTCATCATCTTATCATTGGTGTTGCATGTCACACACCCTCACAACCATGTCTGCACTCAGCAGAGGTGGTGACGACAGTTCAGGACCCATCCTGGCCACAGCCTCCTGTCAGGCCTCACTGGGGCTGGTGGAGCACAGTTCCTCAGAAGAGCTCCCTTCACCTCCCTGGCTAGGTTGGCACTGTGAGGCAAGGCTTCAGGCTTGGGACTTTCATCTCTGAGTGTCCCCTCTTCTCTTTCAGCTTGAACAGGTCCTGTCAAAACAACTGGAGGAAGTTGAAGGTAATCGACCAGCCTTTTCACACTCATGCTTCTTTCAGTTTTGTTAGAAAGTTTGCTTTGCACTTACTTTCTTTTTGTTTATTTCCTTTGTTTTTATCTTTTTGAGACAGCGTTTTACTGTGCAGTTCAGGCTGGCCTTGAACTCACTTTGTAGCCCAAGCTAGCCTCAAACTTACAGCATTCCTCCTGCCTCAGCCTCCCAAGTGCTGGGATGATAGGTAACACCACATCTGGCCTTACTTTCTGTTTTTGACTGATTTTTCCAGGTGAAATATCCAGTTACCAGGATGCCATTGAGATTGAACTGGAGAATAGCCGGCCAAAGGCCAGGGGCACCCTTGCCAACTTGTCAAAAGATGGTGAGTCCTGCCTGGGCTTGTGGGCCTTACGTGCCTCAGGCTGGTGCTCCTTACGAGTCTCCCACTGCTGACCTTTGACCCCTTCCCCCACCCCCGAACCTCTTCTGTGCTAGTCCCACCCCAGGCTGTTGGTTACTTCTTGGTAGTGACATCTGTTTTGAGCATCCAGCTGCTCCTAGATATCCATCAGTACCCGCATGGCCCCCAGTTGTAGCTGCATCCCTGGTCTTTCTCAGCCAGCCTCCAGTTGGAGGCCTTGGCTTTCTTCCCATGACCCCAGGGCCAGTGTTCTCAATCCCTGCTGCATGAGACACTCAGCCATGGACGCGTGACTAGACCCCACCGCCTGCTTCTCACCCTGCTCCCCTTTGCTGTCTCAGGCTGCATCTGGGCTGCGAGCACTGGCTGTGGGGCTTGGCCTACCTCGGGGCCTTTTGGAGGTGCTGCAGCACTCATAGCTGTCTTCTGGGCTATGTGGAAAGGAAAGAATACCACTGCTGTTCTCGGTGCTCTGGTGTGCACTGTGGGCTGTGCAGCTATGTAGCTCGTTGCCTCTGCCTGAGCTTTAGGTTCAGGGTGTGGCTGGAGACAGCAGTGGTCAGGGCTTTCCCTACACAGCTTCCTCCTCCTATGAGCAGACACACTTCCCCACCGGACCCTTGGCTCCATGTTCCGGAGTCCTATGGACAGTTGCTCGCCCAAGCCTGCTTCCTTGCCTAGGATCACAAGTTGCGTCTCCTTCCTCTTGTTTCCTTCACTGCTTACTGCTTTCAAATGATAGTGATTTCCATGTGCTTACTTTGCAGTCCTGTGTTAGGAGTTCTGCTGTCACTTTCAATAGTTTTCATTCAGGATCAGGTTTTCTGAGCATCTTGGATTTCTGTCTTGAGTCTGGTCACTGCCTGGCCCTGTAGCACCTCACTGAACCTCAAGGGTGGCAGCAGTCATGTCCCCAGCCCAGCTCCTGGGGACCAGGGTGTGTGCTTTGGCTGCAACACTCCTTTTCTATCCTGAGGAAGTGCCCATCCATGCATTTCTATTTTGTTCCACCTGTCCTCAGGGTCAGTGGAGACTTCGGGGCCTTCTCTGCAATGGTTATATGTAATTTGTGCAGTCTGTCACCTTGACGGTCCCCTTTTAGGCCTGCCCTCGTTCCTGGGAGGCACTGCTAGGCTGCAGGGGTCATTCTGGTGGTGCTCACCTGGGGTTCCCATCCTATGAAATCTTATGATACTTTTGATTCTTTGTTTTGGATATTCTTTTTTACAGTTTTAAATTTTATATAGTTTTGTTTTCTGATTTTTTTTTCCAGCTAGGTTGATTATCCACTCAATGAGTGCTCACATTTATTTCTAGATTCTATTCTTGGCTGCTGTGTCATTGCCATCACTTCCCTACTTTCACTGTCTTCTGAAACAGTTCTTCCCTCCAGGGGGCGTGGTCCTCCTCAGAAATGTAAAGGTGTTTTCCAGCCTTATGTGGCTTTTTCTGCAGCATAAGGGAGATGAACAGCCCAGAGGATGGTGTCTTCTGACTTGGTCATTACCTTTTTTCTTTTTCTTTTTCTTTTTTTTTTTTTTTTTTTGAGACAGGATTTCACTTTGTAGTTCAGGCTGACCTTGAAGTCACTGTGTAGCCCAGATGGTCTTGAACCTGTAGCAATCCTCTTGCCTCAGCCTTCCAAATGCTCTCAGCTATCCGGTATTAGCTTTCACTTTGCTGTGAATGGAACCAGGGTGTGCTGTTGCTGCATTTCTCCTCAGTGTGGTTCCAGCCACATCAGTGCCTGTGGACACCAGGGAGGAAGCACTCTGCATCCTGGGTAGGCAGGCAGGCTGGGTGTGTATGGCTTTCATTGTCTCTGGACATTGTCCGCTGTGCATTAGACAGCTATCCTTCAGGCCTCTGGTCCTTGCTTTCTTCCACCCATTTACCTTGCATGCAGTGGTGGCTAGTGGATGATGCCTCTTTGGTACTCCTGAGGATATCAGTGACTGCCCCCTTCAAGACCTGCTGGCTCACTTGTTAGGGTGAGTGCAGCTAAAAGTCCCACTCTGTCTCCTCTGTCCCTCTCTGTCATGCCATCTGCTAGGGAACTTTCTTACATGGCAGAGATCTGGCTTGGCTGTCTGTTCCAATCTGAAGAACTTTTTTACTTTAATAACTGAAGGAAGCTCATTTACTTACTGAGTAGCATTTTTGCATAGAGTTCTCTAAACTGTACTCTTATGCCTCTGTCAGTGATTTTGTTCATGTAATTTCATGTACTATCTTTGGGGCAGTACTGTATCACTTCACTCCTGCTCTAATCATGACAGCACAGGTGTGTTTCTTCTTTGTATTTCCTGCTGCTGTCAGGCTCCTTTGTCTGCTGCCAGTGTGGGGCATAAAGGGAGCCTGGAGTGGCAGTGGGAGAACAGAAGCCATGGGCTCAGTGCTCTGGTTCAGGCTGTGGGTGGGACTGAGGTTCTTGGAGCTGTCGGAGCCATACAGGGCTTGGGAACAGAAGGAGAGTTGGGAGGGGGCTGCTGCAGGGTGGAGGATGTGGGCTTGGCAGGTACCGTCCTTGCATGTGGAGGCCTTTCTCAGGTCCTAGGCCAGCTTATCTTGGGGGGAGCTTTGTGCAACAGCCCAGACCCCTGTGGGTTATACCTATCTCGGGCTATCACCTGTGAGCATTTGCTTGCTCCAGGGAGGCATCTGTGCAGACTTGTGGCCTCCTATCACATGCAGTGCTGGCCTTGAGCTCTCACTAGAACACACTTAGCAGCTAAAGTAGAGTGAAGTGTTTTCAAATGTCTTTAAAGTAAGTTTCCAGAGAATCTGGTGATTCCCAAGGCATTCCAAGAATGGTAAACTGTCCTTATTTAAAATGGGCCCTCTAGTTTTTGAGTTTTGACAAATGCATACACCACCTGTGAAACCAGCATTATGTCAGGCCACTCATGGACCTTTCACTGTTCTGAGTCCCTGTGCCCTTTACAGTGTGCCCCACTGCAGTGGCTCCAGGCTGCCACTGGTGCTTTCTGTCCCTAAAGTAGTTGTGTTTCTGTACTCCTATGCAAAAGTCATTTCTATACATAGCTTGCACTCTGTTATTCTCTGGCTCTTGAGTCATCTGTCAGCCATTTATGGCTTTTTATTATGGTGTAACAGACCATGGATATCCTGAGGTTGCTTATCCATTTATCTGTTGAAGGGCATTTGGATTACTTCCTGTTTTGGATCTTACCGATACTCTGAGCACTCATGTGCCATCTGTGGACATCAGTGTCTTTTGTCTTGAGCAAGGAGCAGAACTGGGTCTTGTGGAAAGTTGTGGTTGAGCCTCTAAGAACCCAGCAAGTTTCCAGAACTGCCATAGTGTTGCCTTCCTTGCGAGTTCCTGAGGCTCCACATCCTCCCACTCAGTATGATGTGCAGATTGTCTGAGACCATGTAGTGGTGGCACCTGTGCTGTGACCTGGCTAACCTGTGTTTCTTGATAACTTCCCCAGGCACATCTTCTCAGGGCTTATGGTGGTGTAGTTTCTCCCTGGAGTTGGGGATGCATCATGCATTCTGCATGCCCCTTTACCATACATGTGACCCACAGAGATGCCTGCGGGTCTTTCTTCTTGTTGTCATGACAGTGTCAGTCAGAGGGCAGAGGTACGTAATTCTTCCAAAATTGGTTTTATCAGTTATCTTCTGGATTCTGCTTCTGGTGTCATGTCTAAGCCATCTGTGTTGAATCTCAAATCTCAAACACTTTAGCTTTTCTTTACTGTGTATATGCTGTTAACCCTTCCCACAGGCCTGAGTACATTTGGTGTAGCTTCTACATGCAGCATGTGGTTGGCCAGGTAATTCTTGTGCACAGATGCCCAGTGCTGCAGGACCATGCTGTATCAAAGGTGTGCTTTTTGCTATTAATTTTTGGTCTTGATTATTTTTTTCATCAGTACCGGGGATCGAACTCATGACAGCACATTTCCAAGGCAGGTGCTTATGCCACTGAGCTAAGCCCCCGATCTTGATTATTTTTGCAGCTTGGCAAAAGTGTTTCTGTCACAAAAGTGGCTGTTAGACTCCTGTCCATTGACAAGTGGTTTATGAATTGTGTCTCCAGGCTCGGTTGAGGACACTACATCCAGCATCTTTGGCGAGGAGGATGCTGAGGACGAGGAGCTGGAGGCAGCTGCCAGCCACATGAACAAGGACTTTTACCGGGAGCTTCTGGGTGGAGGCAGCGGCAGCTCGGACACAGTAGAGATCCCCGAAGAGGGTGGCCAGCCCTTGGCCCTGGAGTCCCTGCTTGGCCCCCTGCCCACAGCAGCCAGCTTGGGCATCTCAGACTCCATCCGTGAATGTATCTCATCCCCAAGTGGAGACCCTAGTGAGTGCTTGTGGGACAGGGATAGGAGATGTTTCCAGTTTGTCCGTCTCATGGAGTGAAACGGAAGCTACCATGGTCTTCTGAGAGAGCAGTGTCCTGGAAGGGTGGGCTAGGAGCCTCCATGATCTTTTCACACAAGTTGTGTGATGGGCAGCGAGCTAGTGCATACCAGCTCCCCTTGGTGCCAAGGCCTCCCTCCTGCATGTCAGAGCCCTGTTTTGGAGCCCAAGCTGGAGTAGCAGCAGCAACCTGAAGGAAGTGTGGAGTCTTTAAGGGGCAAGGACCAGTGCCACTCACTTCCTGCCTTGTTGGATGTGGCCACGAGCCTGCCGTGGTAGCCTGTCCCTCCACACTGTCAAGAGTGTTAACTTGTTATGCTAGAGCACTGCACTGACAAGCCCTCAAGCAGAGACAGTTGTCCTGTGACACAGTGCTGGATCCCTGCTTTAAAACATCATCAGGTCAGCCTTAAGGAAGGGCGGGAGCACTAGGAGCTGTAGCAGGGCTTGTTAGTCCCTTCTCATTCTCTGCAAAGAAAGGTTCCCCCTCAGTGTATCTCCAGGTGCCCAGTGCAGCACAGCCCCCAGGACACTGTGTGCCTGTCCTGGTGTGAGGGCTGCTGAAAGAGCACTGGGCAGAGGCAGCTGGAGCACAGTGATCCTAGAGCAGGAAGAGGCTGCTCCAGCAGGGCTAAGAGAATACAGGGAACATAGCAACCATAGAGGGCCCCAGGCCTTCCTGCAAAGGCTGAGGTGGGAGGTACCCCAGGGTAGCTTGGCCAAGTTACCTAACAAGGGCAGCCTGACCTCTTTTGATACAGACTTTACCCTTGGCCTCGCTGGGTCCAGAAGGCAGGGAGACTCCCGGAAGCTGGACTCTGGAACTCACCCCCTTTCTGCTCCTACCCTGATAGCCTGGCTGTATCTCCCTGCTGAGTGGGAGCTCATATCCCCATCTTGCCTCATGGCAGAAGTGTTGGACTTTCTCTGCAGCTGCAGCCTGTCTTCCTGCCTTCTTACTGAGCCTTCTTGCCGTCCTCACCCACATGGACACATCTGGTGGGTGGGATGAGGTTGCAGGCTTCTGGAAGCCCTCTGACACAGGCTGAGGCCTGGATGGCCCAGGCGATATTTGCACCCCTCTGACAGGGCTACCCCTGGGTGACACTGATGTGATGCTTCCCTCTAGAAGATGCCTCGGGGGATGGTGAGCTGGATCTCAGTGGCATTGATGACCTAGAAATTGACAGAGTAAGCACTGCCTCTTGCCTTTTCAGAATCAGGTTCTGGGGGTGGGTGGTTTCCAACCCAAGGCCCGTTAATGCCTCCAGCCTCTCAGGATCCTGTGGCTGGAAAGGGCAAAGGAGTAATAGGTTTCCATGTTGAGCAGAGGTCTGTCCATATTTCTCCTTCCTTTACCCATTTAAATATATAGCCAGACCCAGTACCTGTAATCTCAGCACTTTGAGAGGAGGCTGAAGCAGAAAGACTGCAAGCTGGGAAACTCAGAGACCTAAACCAAGTCTCAAAATAAAAATTGAAAAAAGGGCTGGGGATGTAGCTCATCGTAAAAGCCCTGGGTTCACTCCCTAGTACCACATCAGCAGCAGCAGCAGCAACAATAAATACAGGGAAAGTACATTCGTTGGTGCGAGATCTTAGTGTATACTTGGGTGCAGCAGCTCCAAGTCGAAGCCCTTCCCTGTGTCCACACAGTACATCCTAAACGAGGCGGAAGCCCGGGTGAAGGCAGAGCTGTGGATGCGGGAGAATGCCGAGTATCTGCGAGAACAGAGAGGTGAGTACCCTTTGTGTGCTTGCCTGCCTGGTACACGGGCCCTTGCTGATGCAACCTGCTTTGTCTGACTTCTAGAGAAGGAAGCGAGAATAGCGAAGGAGAAGGAGTTGGGCATCTACAAGGAACACAAGGTAGGTGCCTGCAACATGCCCATGGTCCAGCTGCCCCCTGCAGTACCTGCAGAGGGGAGGGAGGATGTATTTGTGAGCTGAGCCTACCTGGTAATCCTAGACCAGACCAGACCGGGCCAGGCAGGCAGTGTGAGGTTATGTGCTCCAGACCCCACACTGCATCCCTGGCTGCCAGGTTGCCCTGATTTGGCCACGTGCACTGCATAGACTCCATTGCCAATGGATCTGCCACCCTAGTTGGGGTGAGTCCCCAGCATGGGTGTTGGAGCTTCAGAGCTAGACAGTGGTCCCTGGTCTTGAGTTCTGTGGAAAATGTAAGAGGCCCTGGGTCTGAACTTTTGTCTGATGACCCTCTCTACCCTGTTGGTCATCACAGTGATTGACTCAGCTCTTCACTCCAGAGGATCCCAAAGCCCAGGACACCCTCCACCCAGTAGCATGTCCTGCACCCTGAGGCCTACTGAGCACCCTCTTCTTTTTTTTTTTTTTGATGGGAAGCTGTGCTGGGGTAGTCAGTGTGCAAGAAATGAGGTGGGAAGTGGCACAGCTGGGTGTCCCTGATGTAGCCTGAGGAGCCCTCGCTGGCTCCCCCAGGTGCTGCAGCTGCTGTGCATAGGACCAATCACAGGGTGCAGTTGATGGCCCATAGGAGGCCTCACAGTTGTGTTTCACCTAAGCCCAAAAAGTCTTGCAAGCGCCGCGAGCCCATCCAGGCCAGCACTGCCAGGGAGGCCATCGAGAAGATGCTGGAGCAGAAGAAAATCTCCAGCAAGATCAACTACAGCGTGCTTCGCGACCTCAACAGCAAGGGCACGGTTAGCCCCCAGAGGGACGACATGCGGCCCACCGAGAAGGGCAGTGCCAGGAAGCTGTCTTGGAGGAGAGTGATGGCCTGCAAAAGCGGGGCCGACGCTGGGACCAGTGTGGGGAAGAGGTACCATTCTGTCCCTTGGGCTGGCTGTCAGGGTTGGGATAGAGCCTCAGGAGCTGCCCCACTGTGTGCTGGAGCTTGATGGGCTGTCCAGGTGTGGTATGGACTGTCCTGATTCCCCCTATCCAGCAACATCAGGGTCTGTTCTGTCTCAAGGAGGCCACAGGATGCCCAGCAGGATGGCCAATCCATGTCCTCTCTGGGCACCTTATTTGCCCAGCTGGAGGGAGGTGAGAGTCCCCTCCAGGTGAATGTGGGTGGAGGTGGTGAGTAGGGCCACAGCAGCATCTCCTGGTAGGGGAGAGGGTCAGTGTTGCCCTGCAGCTCAGCATCCAGCCATGCAGTGGTGTCGGTTGTCAGTACATCCCTGCCATGCAGAAGGCTGGGCACAGCAAGTGTCCCTCTGTCCAGGTTCCTTGTGGGATGTTCCCCACCCTCCTCTCAGCTCCATTTGACTCTGGTGTTTTAAGGTGCTCCTATGTTCTACTCCTCCGAAGCTGTTCTGTTCCTATTGTGTTGCTCCCTTTTGCTCTTTCTGGTGCGTTTTTTTCACAATACCAGGCTAGTGGTCTGTGTCAGTTTGCTTGCCAGTCTGACCTTCATGGGGCTTCTAGGATTGTTGTCATGCTAGGGAAGGGGGGTGCAGAAGGGTGTCCTCCTGAGTGGGCAGTAGCACTTAGTACCTGCTGCTGGAACAGAGCACATGGTGCACCCAGAAAACCCCCACCCTGCTCCTGGCTAGGTGGTGCCCAGCCCTCCATGGCTGTGGTTGTCAGATGGGAAGAGTCCTGGGGGTTGCTGTTACCCTGGGTCAGGTATGTTTGTGGAACTCCACTGTGACATTTACTGTCAGAGCTGAGAGACTTAACAGCTGGAGCTGGCAGTGGGTTTTGGGAATAGTAGGGGTAGCTGTTGCCAAGATGGCCAGGGTGATCCTGAGCAGGACTCCACTTGGGTGGGTCACACGAGCAACCAGCCCAAGAAGCTCTCTGTGTTTAGAGGCTCCATGGCACCCACAGTGACTCCAGGGCTGATATGGCATGTCAGCAGGCAGGGCTGGGCCTCAGACTTCAGCACAGAGGTGAGCCTGAGCCCTTGCCTGCCCACACAGCTGTGCCCCATAAAGAAGGGCTCCACCCTCCAACCTCTTCCCATAGGCCCAGTGTCTATTCGGCCCGCCTGGGCAGCACTGTGGCTAGGTGTGGGAACCCACAAGTTCTCCCCTCTGAAGAGACTTGGCCTGTGCCTGTCCCTGTGAACATTGGCATCAGGCCTTCTCTGTGCTGGGAGTTTAGGGGGCTGGTGTAGGTTGCTGCTGTGCATGAGGGCAGGGAGGCTGGGTTTTGATGCACCCTTTCCTCCCTGCATCTTCCTCAGAGCCTGGCGGTGTGAAGAGAACTGAGCACAGGGAGACTGTGTGGGCCTTGCCCATGACCCTTACACTGTCCAGAAGTCTGGGGCAGGACAGACTACGCTTGATCTCAGCCAAAAGGCTGAGATGCAATGGGGCAGAACAGACTGTCCTCTCAGCTATGTGGCACCTGTTGATGTATCAGAAAGGGAGCCATTGCTATGGCTTTCACATTTTTGTGTCACCTACACACAGTGGAAGCCAGTGGCAGATGTTGATTAACGCGAGATGCACAACAAAGTAGAGTTAGGATGGACCCAGCTGGGCTCCTGGGAGCAGCAGCAAGGGCAACACACCCAAAAAAGCCAAGAAGGAACAAATGGGGCCCAGGATCAGGCCCAGGGGACCTGAGGACAAAGAGACATAGGGGAGGAGCCTGGATGGACACTGGGGTAGACCAGGAACCTGGAGTCAGCTGGAGAGGCATGTGAGGTGAGGGACAGTGCCTGTAGCCACCAGATGGAATTGGTCCATGCCATGCAGCACCAGGGCATGGCCCAACTGAGCCCCAGCTGGCAGGCATTCAGCAAGCAGGCCAGGCTGAGGCTACACTGTGCTATCTTTCAGGTTGAGGCCTCTGGTGTCTACACAGCCAGCTAAGAAAGTGGCCCTGGGAGAGGTACGTTTCTTGGCATATAGGCAGGGCCTGGGGAATTGTTCACCACTGCCCAACACAGGCAGTCCCCGGTGCTCATGATTCAGGCAGCTGGGTCACAGTGGCAGAGTGGGGAGGCGAGGTCAGGCACTGGCCTGCTGCCAGGTGCCGAGGGTGCAGGTGATCTGGGACCCTTGCTGCCTGGGCCCTGTCCTGCAAGTGCTGAGGCCTGGAGCCTGGACATCTGGTAGTAAGGCCTGCAATACAGCCCCAGGAGACCACAGGGGCCAATGGATATGGAGCCAGGCAGACCTCTGAGCAGCTCAGGTGTGGGGCAGGAGCGCTGAGGCCTGGACAGGGCCAGCCTAGAGGGTGGCCTCTGTGTGGTTCCTGCCCCAGGCTGACTCTTCTTCCAGGCTGCATTTCTGAACTCCTCTGCCCTGGGGCCTGAACTGGCCAGGCCAGCAGCAGTGCTGGTAGAGAGCGGCCCAGTGTCCTACCAGTCTGAGGAGGTAGCTGATGAAGACGATGCAGATGAGGATGACGGGGAACCCTGCATCAGTGCCCTGAAGATGCTGGGCAGCAATGGTGGGTGTACCTTTTGTGGTTGGTGGGTGGGCACAGGAGCTGGGTGGGGCTTCAGAGAGATGAAAGCACAGAGCATCTGCCCTTGAAGAAGCCTGAGCTCAAGCTGTGAGCTTCAGACTCCATCTCTCTGGAAGGGAAGAAATTTGAACTAAGCTGGGACTACGTTGGCCATGTTGGTGTGCTGCAGCCACTGGATGTGCTAGAAGCAGCTGGCTGGAGCTGAGGTGCCCACTGTGAGAGCTGCAGGCTCCAAGCTCACTGGTACATGGGGTCACCCCTGTGCTCACTTTCCACAGGGGCCTTGTGAGTAGTTGAGGCTCCATACTGGGCTTCCACAAACACGAAGGGACCGGGAAACCACAGTGGCAGTCCCTACCATGTGTGGCCTGGGACAGGTCTCCACCATATCCATTCTCCCATGATTGTGCTTTGCAGCTTACGGCTGTGATGGTGATGATGATGATGGCTTCTGAGTGTGACCTCAAGACCAGCAGCATCCTGACTGGACCCTGAGCACATCTCACTGGGGTTGGCCAGGCTTCCAGGTGTGGATATCAAGACTTGAGGCCAGCCAGCACTTCCTGCTTGCTTGGAAGCCCTCGTCCCACAGCCACATGTGGCCTCTGTGGCACTTAACCATGGGACCATGTTTGAGCAACATGAGAAGCATTTCTACCCGGCAGGGGAAGCTGGACCAGCCTTGTGCCTGACAGGACATGGCCAGGGAGTGCCTGAAGCCTGGGTTCCACCATGTGACCCAGCTGGAGAACCCTTAGAGGTGGACACTGTCATGTCTCCATTGTGAGGAAACAGA
Organism: Hydrochoerus hydrochaeris; assembly: GCA_004027455.1. NCBI lineage: Eukaryota > Metazoa > Chordata > Mammalia > Rodentia > Hydrochaeridae > Hydrochoerus > Hydrochoerus hydrochaeris. The sequence continues at coordinate 76,064 of PVLA01005115.1, read as the reverse complement.
AACGGGAGCACCTGGCCCAGCTTGCCAGCTCTGTGCTCCAGGACTCCGCTCTTGTCAAATAGCCTGAGGGCCCTGGCCTTGTGCAGTGGGCGCACAGAGGTAGCCAGCTGCTTCTACACTTTATCACCACGTGAGTCCAGAGCTGATCAGCCTTGAGCCTCCATCCAAGTGGCATGAGCTCCCCATACCTCTGGGGCCCCATTGCTGCTAGACAACATGGGAGCAGCACAGAATATGGGGTCTGCACCTGGTACTGGCCCTGCCCTATGACACCTCTCTGCACCAGGGGCAGGACCAGGGGGCAGGCCATCCTGGGGCTTGGGCCTCCTCACCTACAGAGCTCTGAGCCCTGCCTCCCTGCTGTGGCCCAGGGTGGGGGTAGGGCTGCTTCCTAATGTAGGGCAAGCACACCGGCCTGCAGGTGGGCAGACTGGGTGTCCTTTGCTGCCCTACCTCTGGGGTCAGACCCCAGTGCATGCAGAGACAGCATGTTGGGGCCTGAAGTCCCCAGACTGCCTTCTGCCTCCTGCTTATACCTGCAGCCAGCCTAGTCCAGAGCTGCTGTTACTGCACACCAAGTGAACTGATGCAGAAAGACCTGTACCTGAGCAGAAACTGGCTAAACTGTGTGATTTCATGTGTGGCTGGCCTTCAACATGGCAATCTGACCCTGTGGTTCCCAGCATGCCTTAGGAACCCTAGTGGGGCAGGTGAGTGGGCAAGTCTCATGCCAACAAGTCTCAATAGAGGTGGCTGCCCATTCTTTAAGTTCTACCTGCCTAGGCTCAGGCAAGGAAGACCCTACTGTCTCACGTCAGGATCTGGGGTTGCTCTCTCCCAGTGTGCCCCACCTTGTCCCTGGGAATGGGGAGAAGATGCCAGAAGCTGCAGGGCTGCCTGGGGGAGAAGTATCTGGGCTGCAGGTCCCTAGGCCATCCCAAGACTAGCAGGTGGGCATGATAGGGGTAAGGATGGGTGAGAACATGCCTCCAGCGGAGAGCTAGAGGCTGCCAGGAAAGGGTGTGCACACAGGGCCACTCATAGGCCTGAATGGTGAAAACACCTGGATACACCTGTGCAGCACAAGGGCCACTGAGGTTCATGGGTAGGCAGGGCTTGCTGTGCCTGCCCATGGGGGACAGGGGGCACCAGGGCCAGCCCAGAAATGGCAGGGCTGGGCTGGAGAGGGCAGGTTGGGGTAGTTTTGGGGAAGGTTGGCTTGGGAAAAGGGACAATCAGGGATCCTCCAAGCTTGAGCAGCAGAACACACAAAGTAGTGAGGGGGCATCCCAAATTTGTTTTTGGTGGACTGTTTGCCAGGCTGTGGGACCTCTAAGGGGAGGAGAGATCACAGGGAGGGAGACACTGTCTACTGTACCATAGGCAGCTGGGTGTTGAAGATGGATTTCCAGAACCCATGGAGCCATGGCTAGGAAAGGTGGGTTCCTACTCATGGCAGGAGAGGAGGGGCTGGGCTTAGGTCCCCATGCAGGCAGGGTGTCTTTGCTAAAGGCTATCTCTGGGCAAAAGGGAGGGCAAAAGGAGAGAGGTCAGCACCCTGGGAAGAAGACAGGATGACGGATAGTCTGCAGGCCTATACAGGTAAACTGAGGTTACCCCATGGGGACAGCAGAACTTGCTGTCCTACTGGGAAATGGGGAGGGGTCAGGGCTGTGGGGAAGCCGAGCCTCACAATCTGAGGGTGGCCTGAGCTGTGTCCCAGCCGCTGCTGGTACAAGTGTGGGATCCACATGCTTGCCCCTTACTCCTCCTGGGCTGGGCTGGGCTGGCTTGGGTCGGCTCAGGGTACAGAAGAGGGCCTCAGAATTCTCTAATCACAGCCCCTTCTAGGAAGCCCCAGATCTGGCTACATGGGAGCCCAGGGAGCAGGGAGAGAGGGACCCTCACAGCCCCTGCCCTGTGTGTGTACCTGAGTGCTAGACAGCCCACAGTCTCCTCTGCTTGTTTCTGTGCCCTGCTGTGGCCTGCTACCCACAAGAGAGGTGGGTGCCTGCCAGGAAGAGACACTGGCCAAAGGTCTGGCCCGCGGGCTGAGCCATGCACTAGGTGCTTGGTGGCAAGGTGTCAGTGACTCTAGGTGTTGATACTCACCTTTAGAGGTACCTTGGGCAGCTTCGAGGAGCTGGATGTGGCACCCTGGGTGAGGGTGGGCAAAGCCATACTGTGGTACACTGGTCAGAGGTCCTGTGCAGTCTGCCCCACAGAGCTGTTCTGCCCAGCTCTGCGCTCACAACATTGGGGCTGAGAAGGCCCCTGGGAAAGGCAGAGGGCTCCTTTTTTTTTGTACACTTGCCTCTGGGCTCCTTGGCTGTCTTTGTCTCCCAGTGACATCCCCACCTGCCCTAGAGAGTACAGGGGAGCATACCCCAAACCTGTCCCACCACCAGGTTGCCCTGCTGCATGGATGATGTGGGTAGAGACTCCATCCCGGCCACCTGACATCGTTTTCTTGCCTCCCTACCCAAGCAGCTGTCTCCTGGCTCTTGGCTGGGCAGAGGAACCACGTAGGAACTTGAGAAGCAGGAAAAACTTGGCTTGCCCAGGGATCACTGCTTTGGGCACAACATCCCTACATGGTGGCAACACCTGACTGCACCCCGACGGTTTCCTGAGGAAAGGCAAGGTGGGGTAGGAGGTGAAGATGTCAACACCTGTGGTACTGCTTGCTCTGTGGGCATCCAGGCCTGACCTCATCTGCCCAGCTGCTTGGGCTGGCTGTAAGGGTCATCCCAGCCTGTCTGTTCCCCCATGGAGGCACACATAAGGCTGGATTCCTCTCCCTGCTGACCAGAGCAGCTGTGGATCAGTGCTCCATTCCAGCCATGGTGGCTTGGGGCTTGCAAGATGGAAGAGGGGCTGCAGCCCTGTTGAGTGGGGCCTGCAGGAGTCTGTGGCCCCAGCACCCCAGTGTGTCAGCAGCTATCTCAGCATCTCAGCTCTGGCCTAGCTGGGGCCTCCAGTGTTGGCTTGGGTCCTAGGAAATAGTCTGGCAGACACCGGGCCAACACACCTCTGAGTCTCCCCACCCCACCTGACATCTATGGCTCTGTTGGAGTGCAGGTAGCAGTTGTTCTCTGGCCAGAGAAGGATGCAGGCCAAGTCTGAGTCCATGCCCCTGGATGAGAGGTTTCTGATGGCAAGTGGCAGATCCAGCACAGGCTGGCCATTTGTGGCAGTGGGCAGAGTCTGCTGGGCCCTCTAGTGCTGGGAGGGTGTCTGGTCTGTGTGGGTGTGGGGCATGTTTACTGCTTGCCCTGGTCTACATAAGTGGCAGTGATACATACTAACTCAGGGGCTCACAGGTAAGGCCACAGAGGTCCCCTAGCAGGAAAGTGGCTGCACAGGCACTGTTTGGAAGCCTCCTCTTTATGAAGGTAGGCCCCAGTGGCCAGGGACAGCAGGCTCTCTTCTTCCTGCAGGCAGGCAAGGCAGGACTTTGCAAATGAGCTTATGTACCCACAGGCACACACATGTGCCCAGGGAAGACTGCATGAGCCTCTAGGAGGGCTGACCTCACTGCAAAATCCTCTAGCCCTTGTTCCCCTTCTCCACGTGGCCCCAAGTGGGCACGACAGGAGGATCCTGCTCTTCATCTGCTACTTATGCACACTCATGTCCCAGTGTGCACACCCTCCACTTAGCTCCTGCCTGTCCGGTGCTTTCTTTCACCAACCCTTAGCCCGGTCCAGGTATGCACCTCGACTGACCCACTCCAGACATCAGGCCTCCACCACGCCCTTCTGCTAATGTTTAGGCCTATTCTGGGGACTCTCCTGTTTGTGGCTGGCCTGGGTCTGTGCTTGCTACCTCAGGGGAGGGCGTCTGAACCTGCCTCCTCTCCTCCCAGGCTTTAGGAGGTGTGGCAGGATACCAGGCCCTGCCAGGAGATAGGAGTTCCTGCCTGTTTCTGTGGCAGTCCGCAGAAACCAGACTTGTGGGGTTGCAGCAGGTGTTGAGTAGCTGCTATGCTGCTGGCAGCTCTCAAATGGCTGGGAGAAGCAAGTGCATTCGGCTGGTGGTTGGGCTGTGCGCCCCCTTCTGGTTGCACTCGGTCATGGTGCACCCCTTGGCAACTGTCAGGAGGGCGGACCTGAGTATGCTCACCAGAGCTTTGTCAGGGTCTTGCCTCCCCTGTTAGACAGCAGACGCCCGTGACCTTGGAGCCCCCAATATTGCACCCCATCATGCCCACCTTGGGCGTACCACTAGGTCAGCAGATGGCATCTAGAACCAGCCCAAGGACAGATGGCCCTTACAGCTCCCTCTCAAGACCAGGGGAACCTACCTTATGATCAGTGCCCGCTGCACCCCTTTAGCTGTTGCACTGCAATGTCCTTGTCCCTTGGAAGACACTGAGAGGGACCTATGGTGAGCCAGGAAGGGTTCCCAACTTGGCATGCTTGCTGAGCTCCTGTTCTGTGAGCCACTGTCCTGTGCTACGTGCCTGGAGCGCCTGCTGGTCCCAGGGGAGGCCTGGGCTGGGCCAGGCTGGCAAGGGTGGGGCCAATAGTTGGCTCCAAGGCTATGGTGGTGCTTGCAGCCTGCCCAGGCCTTCAAAGGGGCTATGGGCGGTGGCAAATGCAGGCTCTTTATGATTTTCCTGCGGTAGAGGAACCTAGCTGAGGAAGCCATTGTCTCCACACAATGGGCCTGGCTGAGACTCACAAGGGTGAGGGCCAGGGCCCCACACTGATGGACCCAACCCTGATCTCGGCTCATTCCTTACCCCACCTTGGCTCTCTCAATGCTGGCCCTTGGAGATCCTCTTTCTGCAGAACCCTCCATTACTACCCACCAGGGGAGAGCCATGACAGGGTAGAGATTCTCTCAGGGAAACTCCAAAGGGCCTTGGTAGAAGGGTACCTGCAACCGCCCAGTCTCACTGCTTCCATGGAGGCCTGCTGGGCCCAGGTGGGCAGAGATTCAGGCAGGAGGCCTGGACACATCTGGTGGGGAGGGGGTAGTGCCCACTCAGCTAGGTGATGTGGAAAGTCCCTTTCTTTGGTAGCCAAAGGCCTTTGCAGCAGTCCAGCTGAGTCACTGCTGCTCTCAATTTGGAGTTTATGATAAATAACAATGCTAGGCTTCTGGCTTGGTGAGGCCTAGGCCCCCAACTAGCATGGCCCTCTGGACCATATCAAGGAGATGGCCACCATGACCCCTACCCACAGCCTCAGCCTGGTGGAACCCAGCTGGCTGCTGCAAGGACCTCCTTGTGTGGGAGGGTATCGGTCAGACCTGGGTGAGTGGAGGTAGGTGCAGGGACTAAGGGTGGGCAGGGCAGCAGGCACTATTCATAGGGTAAGATCCAGAGAAAGGTGTTTGTGTGCTCCAGGGTGGAGGGGTCAACATGTGCACCTGTGCGGTGCAGGGGAGAGGCTGGTGGCTTCAGCTGGCTGAAGTGTCTCGATACCTGAACAACAGAAAGATAGCGGCCCATCGCTGCGTTGGTGTCCTCTCCACTGAAGCTAATGAATCATGTCGCTTAGCTATGTCATCTCTAGAAGCAGTGAGACAGGCGTGGTTCAACTGGGTGATTTAAGTTTGCTGAGCTGCACGAGTCACAGGCACTTCACAGCAGTGACCCTGGGGATCATGGAGATGATGTTAGTTTCTAGCCACTGTGGTCACTGGACTCTGGCCTGACAGGGTGGGGTGGGCTGCCACCCTCCCTGGGGCACCCTGAGGCCTCACCACTTTCAGCTTCCTGTCCTGAAACCCCCTAACCAGAAGATCCCCTCCAGCCATATGTACCTCCATTCATTCATGAGTTATTCACTCTATACAGGGCATGGACAAAGCCTCAGCAAAGAACATGGGGGTGCAACCAGGCCTTGCCCTCCCACACACGTCCTGGAGGAGAGACAGGTATCCATGGACACGTGTGTATCTGGGAAGCATAGTGTGCTAGGTCCCCTCTGTCCCTGAAAGCCCTGGCAGGTGGCTGGGGAGAAGAGGGCGCTGGAGAGCTGATGATACCGACAAGACCACAGGAGTGAGGCCAGGCCCCAGGAGTGTAGGTCCTGCTCTCCACTTTGCTCTCCAGATGGGCTAGGTGTAGGGGCAGGCATGGGGGCTGGGATCCAGAGCCTGCTCAAGGGAGGCATTCCCTTTAGGCAGGAACCCAACTGACAGCCGTTCTACGACTTGGGCAGCACCTGGATGAGGCACCAGGGTAGGGTCAGGCCAAGGAGAGGCTTCTGGGCCTTTTCTGACCTTTCACAACTTCAGCTCCAGCACATGAAGTGTCTCCACACTTGCTGGGGTAAGGGTAGGGTCAACTCTGCTGCTGGACAGCACAGCCTAAGTCCCTGCTGATAGCCAGTAAAGCTCAGAAACAGAATACTGATATCCAGTAAAGCTCAGCAAGCCTAGCTGTGCTGGGTCAGCTTTGGAAGGATTCCTGGAGGAAGAGCTGACCAGGCAAAATGTGGGGTGCCCAAGTCACAGGCATATAGAAGAGACAGGTCCCCAGGTGATGACTGTGCGTGAAGGCTGCACAGCAAGGCAGGTGGGACCTTTGGAGGTGGGAATGCTGGGTCACAGTGTAGGAGACAGCCCAGCTAGTGTAGGAGCAGGTGGCCACAGAGGCAGAGAGGTGTGCCTGGCCTCGAAGCCCTGGCAAGATGAGAGAGAGAAGTACCTTAGTGCTGTAGGCCAGAGATAAGGGATGAGGGTTTGGGCTGGAACTGGGCAGAGCCCTTCAGTGGGGAGAGTGCTGGAGCAGGCAGGATAAGAGGCGGGCAGGAACTGTGCAAGGGTCAGGCTGCCGGCCATACATAAGGCCAGGGGGCATGGGCAGATGGGGCTCAAGCCTGGTGACCCACCACTGATCCAGTGTCCTATCACCAAGGGGTCCAGGCCAGCCACACTGGCCAAAGGAAGTGAGCGGTGACAAAGGGCAGGAGTCAGAAGCCACCAAGCCTCCCACTTCCTGTAGCTTGGCATCTATTCATCCAGGGTGAGGTGTCCACAACTGCCCACTGGTTCAGGGCATTTGAGTGCCCATGACCAGTGTGACTGTGTCCTTGGAAGGTGGGAAAGAGGGTGCCCAGTGAGCCATAGAAGCGAGGAGGCTGCTGATACGTGTGTCCACCCGGCCAGGGCACTCCAGTTCCCAGGGACAGGTGCTCGCAGCAAGGCAAGGGGTGCCAGTCCTGGACAGTGATACCAGGATTAGGGGCTGTGGCTCTTCTGCACCCCAGCACTCCACCAGGCGTGGCCACAACTCCCAGCTCGCCTGCAGGGCGAAATGGGTCATGTGCCACTCAGGGCCCTCAACCCCACAGCCACACCCAACACCATTTACCAGTCATCCTGCCACCCCAGCTCCTAGAGAACTGCCTGGGGTCAGGTGGGCTCACTCCCTGCCAGGCTGGCGTCTCCCTCGCTACCACCGTCTTCTCTCTCTTCTTATTTATTTTTTTTTCTAGTACCGGGCATCGAACTTACAACCTCACGCTTGCCAGGCAGGCCCTTGTGCCACTGAGCTATATCCCTGGCCCCTGGCTACACCAGGGTCGCTGTGGCGGCCTCGATATCAACTGCCCAGACTGCTCCATCGAACAACCCTTAGCACCTCATGCCTCAGTCTCCACACCGCTAGAGCTTGCGTCTCCCCCATGGCTCTAATCTTCCTCCTGGAGCCCCCCATACTGCGCGGATTCTCCCGGCGCGTGGGACGCAGGCCCGCCTCGGAGGCCAGCGCCAGCGACGCCAGGCGCGGCATCAGCACAGATCACCGGCCCTGCACCCGATTGCGCGGGCGGCGTCTCACGCAGGTTCGGAGAAGAACCTAGCGACGCGTCGGTACCCGGACTGAGCTAGCTCTGCGGGGCGAGGTTCCGGTCGGGGGCGGAGCCGGTTCCTGCTGCGCTATCTGATTGGCCGGCGAGCGGTCCGCGCCGGCTCTTCATTGGTCGCTAGCCGTTGCGGCGCCACGGGGGTTCGGTTCGGCGCCGCAGTTCGGACCGGCGTGCGTGCCGGAGCAGAGATAGGGGTTCGCGGGCATGGCTTATCAGCGCGGGCAGCTGGGGCCGTACCCACGCGAGCGCCCCGGCCAATTCAATGACCATTGTCCGCCGGCCCCTTTGTTCGAGGGCAGCCGCTTCCTGCAGGCTGCGCTGGGGGCGGGCACCGGAAACCCCGGCGCGGAGGCCGCCCCGGCTGGGTCCTATCCCGGCTCACTCGGCCTCGGCTGCGGGCAGGAGAGTGGCCGCAATGTCTCCTTTCAGGGAGGCGACAGTAGGACTGGGCTCGCAAGATCGGAGGCGGGCGAGCTGGGGGAGGTACAAGGGCGTCCCCGCGGAGTCCTTACCGCCGTCCTGACCTTGCCAGGCGACTCCCGCTCCAGCTGCTCCGGCAGGCCAGGCCACCTCCTGGGTCATACCTACCTGTGGCCACCCCAGCCTAGCACTCTGGCGGCCTCGGTTGCTCCTAACAGCAGGATGCGGCCTCCGGAACCGGGTCAAGGGGATGGGGCGAAGCACCCATGGCCACTAGGTGGCAGGGCAAGATGTCACAGCTGGGCTCTTTCCCTTTTCACGCCTTGATCCCATCTGCCTGGCAGAGTCCTCCCTGGTGAACAGCAGAAGGGCCTTACAGGACCCCAGAGGTGAATTTGGTTACCAAGGATTTGCACGTGTGGGTGAAGCTGGCAGAGTACAGCCAGGCAACCCCAAAGTATGGCCAGACTGCCAAAGCTAGTGCTTGCCCAGCCCACGGCCATCATCCCTGGGTCCAGCTCTGGCCACCCACCCCCCACCCTCCTCTGCCCTCGGAGCTCTGGCCTCAGCAACTATCACCTGCCTTTCCTCGAGAGAATCCTCAAACCCCGCTCAGCTCACAAAGGTCAAGATTACCAGGAGTTGGTCCCCGGTAGCTGCTGTGAAGGGGCTCTGCTCAGACCTGGGCTGCCTCAGGGCCAAGGGAAAGCTACTGCCTGGCTTCTTTCCAGGGGGGGTCCCCACACTGTGGCCTGAACTTGCCTTGTTCCTCTTGTCCTTTTTGCATAAGATTGTGATGCCCTTGAGAAAGGAATCAGCACTGGGATATGTGTGGGGGTGTCTATGCCACCTGTGGGGATGGCAGCAGCTGGGAGCAGCTGGGAGGTACCTTCCCTGTTAAGTCAGGTACAAGTGTCAGGCTCTGCCCTCCCACTTATGGAGCCTGTAGTACCCTCAGTCAAGGGCTCTCAACTGGGAGGGACTGTCCCCATCTTGTGCAGGTCAGGCGTTCCTGGGACCACATCCCACAAAGACCTGCTGGTGCCTACATGGCTAATTGTGGTCCTGCATGGCAGTCATCACTGTTACCTCCCAGCCCCATGTCCAAGGACACCCTGATCCCTTCCCGTGGCCCTTCTGGTGCTCTCATCAGGGCCCTGGTTGTCCAAGGAACTGATGTCCTGGGGAAAGGGGCTTTGTTCCTGGAGAAGCTCTGGCCAATGCTCTACACAAGTGTCAGCAGTTGTGTCATAGTTGGCTTCAGGCCTCCTCCAGGAAGGCCCCACATCATACACTAGCTCAGCATGCCCATGCTTGGGCAGGGGTGGGGACTGATGCCGGGGAGGCTGGGCTGGACCTCTGCCCTGCCTGGACCCTGGGTGAGGCTGCAAGGGTGTGGGGCTCTCAGGGCCAACTCTGTGGGAGGTCTGCGTGAGTCACCCCCAGACACAGGCACAAACGCAGGAAACTGCCATTCTGCTTAACTCTATTTTCTCCCACAGAGGGAAAGTCGGTCACACGAAGGCATTGTTCCTGGCCAGTGCCTTTCCGGGTGGGCTCCTCTGTGTGCTGGCCTCATACTGAGCTGCTTCCCCTGGAGACCCACGGGTGCCCAGAGGTGGGGAACATGGGTGGGGGTAGTCACCAGCCCTGCTGCCACCAGAAAATGCCCAGCAGGAGCCTGGGGTGAGGTCTCCTGGTTCACCCTGGCAAGATCATCTCCATGGCTACCCTGTGCCTGCCCCCAGCCCCAGAAAGGCCTGCAGACCCCAGCCCTGGCCTGGGAAGGCCCTGCCACAGCTGGGAACAGGGATATCCATGCCAGTGGGGGCACACAGCCCTTTCATGCCTTGCCTGCCTGGGCTTAGGCATCATTGCGCCCCACAGGGGATGTGATCAGAGTATGGAATAACTGCCCTGCAGTGACAGATGCCAGGGCCCTGGGAGCCCTACCAGGGGTAGCAGAGTTGGCACTCCAGGCCTTAGTGCAGTGTAGGATGGGTGGGTGAGCCAGGTGGGTGGCTCTCCTCTCCCCACGCTTAGGCTTCTGGGGGCCTGGGCAGGCTACCATGTTCATCCAGGCCTGGGTGGGGAGCGCTGTGTTCCATCCTCAGTGCCCAGAACAGGGAAGGGGACCCAAGGAAGGAAACAGTATGGCATAGGAAGGCAGAGGCCAGATTGCCTGATGCAGGCACGAGCCCCCCTGAGATTCAGAAGCCGAGAGTGAGGGCAGAGAGCGAGCTGGCCCAATTCAGGGTCTTGAGTTCCTCCAGAACACACTGGGAAGGTGTCAGTGGAGAAGCCCAGCATACTGCTCAGCTCCCCAGAGGGAGAGAGATACGTAGGAGAGGAAGTCAGTGCTCCCAGGTCAGAGGTTCAGGTCTCCCATAGAAAGCCTCAGCGCTAAGGAGATGCAGCAGGCGCAGTGAAGGCCCTGCCCCACTGGACAGCTTCCACATCTCCCTGGGCTCTACCCGTGGGACCCTCCAGCTTTCCTGCACACTGCTGTCCACTGCAGCCCATGGCCAGGTCTGGCACTGGTCTTCCTTGGGCCTGAGCTCACCTCTGACTGTATAGTTCCCCCTTCCCCGTGCAGATACTTTCCACCTCATATTTGCCCCTAAGTTTTAAATTATAGTAAAATACAAGTATCATATAAAACTTACCATTTGAGCTTTTATGTTGTTGCTGCTATTTTTCTTTTTGGTTTTTTGAGGCAAGGTCTTGCTGCATAGTCCAGCTAAGCCTTAATGTCACTATGTAGCCCAGGCTGCCTCAAACTCACAGCAGTCTTTATGCCTCAGTCTCTCATCTTGAGTGCTGGGATTAGAGGAATGCACTACCATACTCAGCACAATTTGAGCATTTTTAAAGTTTTGTTTTTAATTGAGAGTATTCCTGGTATGGTGGTGCACACCTATAAACCCTGCACTTGGAAGGCTGAAACAGAAGGACTTTGAGGCCAGCCTGGTCTCATAAGAAGACTCTTGTCTCAAAAACCAAGAACATGGGTCCAAGGGTTTAGCTCAGTGGTATAAGTGCCTGCCTGGCAAGTGCAGGATCATGAGTTTAATCCCTAGTACAAAAAAAAAAAAAGAAAAAACATAACATTGAAAGAACAGTGTCTGCATGGGAAAATGATAGCAGTCTTGAGAGGTCTACGAGAAAGAAAAAGCAAGGCTCCTTAACCAGAGTCACCACTGCCAACCATTCTTACATTCTTTTATTACACTGAAATACAACCAACGCCTGCCTTTCTTAAGCGAATATCCCATGGCACACTCCCATCGTGAGGCTATCAGCTGTGCCCACCTCTGCGGTGTCCACCATCCCTGGAAATGTCCCTGTTATATGCTCCTAGCCCGGGGCACTGGGTCTGCACACACCCCATGGATCTAATCCCCTGGGGACCTCCTCTGAGTGCAGTCATCAGCCTTTGCCCTGATGTGACAGGCTTCTTCCCCTTAGTGTGACGGCTCTGCCTTCATCGCTTTGTAACATAGTTCCTTTTTTATGTCTTTTTGACATGGTCTTGAGAGGTTGTCCAGGCCAGACTTGAATTTGCCGCCCCCCTGCCTCAGCTTCTGGAGTGTTGGTGTTACAGGTGTGCAGGCACAGGGTGCCACACCTGGCAGTTTTCTTCTTTTTTCAGGCTGAGTACTACTCCACAGATGGGCAGGTCACCTTTTTTAATCTATTCACTGTCCACAGATGCTTCATTCTTCTGCTGCATGAAAGTTTTAAATTGTATGAAGTCTTGTTGATGTTTTTTTTTCTTTAGTTATTTGTAGTTTTGATGCCATATCTAAGAAATCACTGCCAAATCTGGTGTCATGAAGTTTTTGCCTATGTTTTAAGTTTTACAGCTTAGCTCTTATGCTGCATCTTTGGGCATGTTAATTTTTCGTTTGGTACCTGGCAGAATCCAATTCACTCTTCTGTGTGTGGATATCTAGTGTTCCCCAGGAGGCCTCAGGCCCTACAAATAAGCCCATACCTCAGCCTCTGCAGAGGCCAACCACATCTGTCCTTGTACAGACCAGCAGCCTGGGCAGCACTGACGTTTTCCCATACCCTTCATACTCAGCTCAGGTTGGATCCAGCCAGATCTTTGCCTGGTGGTGTGCTAGGTGTCAGGATATCCTGTTCCCCGGGATGTCTGTGTGCTTGTACTTTCTATCTCTGTCTCTGTCTCTGTCCCTTGGTGGCCAAAGCCACAGGACTGATAGTGATGGCCTCACCTCTCTTCCAAGTACTTGAGCCTCTTTCAAAAGTCTGTTCGGAAAAAAATTTCAGTCATAGGTAAAAGCAGACAAAATCATCAAATCTTCCCTGCACCTCACTGCTGTCCACTCAGTGCACCCCTGCTGTCTGCCCTAAAGATTCTAGATGTCACCTGTTTGCATCTCCAATTCCTCCCTCTCAAAGCTCAGTCAAGCAGCCACAGCCCGGGCAGCAGCAGAGAACATGCACCCTGGACAGACTATGTATACCTAGAGCCTCAGAAGGGCTGAGTGAGTTGGTGCTATGGCATGTGCCTGTAATCCCAGCACTTGGGAGGCTGAAGCAGGAGGATCACCAGGAGTTCAAAGCCAGTCTGGGATACATAGTGAGTTCAAGGCCCATCTGAACTGCATAATGAGTCCCTGCCTCAAAGAGGGAGAGGGTAGAAGTGACTGCTGAGCAGTGACCTGCCAGTGCTGGAGGGAAAGTTCTCCTATACTCAGCCCACTGCTGTCCCTACCTTGGAGCCTGTATCTTCCCTGCACCCCTGGACAGCCCTGGCAGACAGACCTCAGGACTCAAGCAGGAGCTGGGAGTCCACAGAGCCTTGTGGAGGGAGTCTGCAGGTGGTTGTACCACAGACCTAGCCATCGAGACTCCAGCACGGCCCTGGGGTGGGGGTGGGGTTTCCTGGGGGTTGGCTGCTGCTCTGGGGCACCTGCCTCACTGCAGGCACATGGATCACAGGGTTTGGCCCCTCAAAACTAAAACTGCAGAGCAGCACCTGCCAGATGCTGACATTGAGGGCATTGTGCCCCTAGTTGCCTGGTGCCCCAGCCCCTGACTTTCTGTCTTCCTGGGGTCCTCATGTTGGCAGCTCCCTGAGCCCGCTGTCTCCCCACTGGCAACCTGAGCCCTGAAGGCAGCCAGCATCCACTTCTACTGTCTAGGCCACTGGACACCACCCAAGAGCATCCTCCAGCCGGTGCTGCCAGGGACCTGCTCACCAGAGCCCTCCAGTACTTGCCCCACCTTGTACAGAGAAAGGGTGCCCGTCTGTGTCCTCAGGGCCTCAGCATACCAGATACTGTCCTGAGTGTGGTGCTGCTTCCTGGGGTGTGCTTACTGGGTGTCCTGGTCCTTCGCCCTGCAGCCCATGGCTTTAGGACCTCGCATAGCGAAGGGGACAGTGGGATGTGCCTGTGGACCCTGAGATTGGAGTTGCTCTGGTGACCTCCAGGGGTCTAAGTGTATCCCAGGTGTCCCAAGGAGGAGGCAGGAGGGTAGTGGAGAAGCCTAGAGGACAGAGCTGTAAGAGAACAAACATGACCGTTGCTTTGAGGACAGGGAGGGGACACATCAGCCATGTGACACCCTGGAAGCTGAGGTGAAGGGTGGCCTTTCCCTAGCTCCAAAGGGGAGTGCTCCTGCTGACACTGAGTATGGGGTCATGCCCTGCGGGATGATGAGGCTTTAAGTGAGGGTCTGTGAAGCTCTGTCTTGCGGCCAGCAGCCACAGGAGACTGACAGGAAGTCCTCTGTCCTCCCATGTGCTGCCTCAGTCCCTGAACTCAACAGGGTCTTGAGCACCTCCTGGTCTCAGGCCACTAGGGTCCCCTCACCCCATCACTCCTGGGGATCAAGGCATCTATGTACATGGCCACCACTCTGAATGATGCAGAGTTCCTCAGACGGGTTTCCTGCTCCCCACCAGGCCCTTAGTATCCTCTCAAGCCTCAAGAAAACTGCCTGGGCTTGTCCTAGTGGAACAAGCTGCTTCCCCTGATGGGAGGGAGACAGGAGCAGTGGAACACTGGCTTCTTCCAGATGCTGTTTTGGGGCTTCCTGCTGGCAGACTCAGGTGGGCAGAAGAGCAGGTGGCTGGAGCAGGGGTACCCAGCCCATGTGCCTAGGTCTCCTGCCCCCATCTCTGTCTGTGCCGCTGCTGTCAAAAGCTGTAACTTGTCCTCATTATCCACAAAGCCACAGGCAGGAAAAGAGACCTTGAGAGTGGCCCCAGGTACAGGAGGAAGAGGCCTACCTGCTGGAGGGTGGAAGGGGAGGAGTGGGCTGGGTGGTTTCTCTGATCACTGGGTGACCAGGTCAGAGCTGGGAAGCACAGTTGGTTACAGTTACTGAGAGTTTGAATCATGTGTCTCAACTTGTGATGTCCCCTGCCTGGAAGCTGCAGTAGCTTGGGACTTAGTCGTTTCTCCTTCTTTTTCTTCTTCCTCTTCTTCTTTCTCCTCCTTCTCTTTCTTAATGGATTTTATTGCTATTACTATTCTTGGAATACACAACGATCATATAGATCATAGGAAATTTGTATCTGTATATAACATTTTAGTTCTTTTTTCCCCATTCCTCTCCCCTCTTTTCAGCCCTTCTTATCCACTCCTTATTTACAAATCTTTGCTTCCATTTTTCCTTCTATTCTCTTTTTTCTTCTTTCCCTTCCCTCACCCCTCTCCATTGTTACCCTTCCCACTTGAATATTTTTTTCCTACTTCCCAATATTGTCATCCATTTTGGCCCTTATTTATGCTTTTTGTTTCTTGCACAAGAGAAATGAATAATATTTAAACATCTGTGTCTGACTGATTTCACTCAAAAGTACGGTCTCAAGGTGCATCCATTTACCTAAAGATGTCTCAGGTTTATCCTTCTTTATGGCAGAGTAGTACCCCATTGTACATAAACACCTTTCTTTTTTTCATTTTTTTTTTTGAGGTAGTGTCTCATTACATAATTCAGGCTGGCCTTGGGTTCACTGTGTACCCCAGGCTGGCCTCAAACTCACGGTAATCATCCTGCCTCAGCCTCCCAAGTGCTGGGATTACAGTTGTGTATCACCACACCCAGATAACACCATATTTTCTTTACCCATTCATCTGTTGATGGGCATCTGGGCTGTTTCCAAGATTTAGCTATCACAAACTGTGCTGCTATAAACATGGGTGTGCATGTATCACTGTGGTATGATGCTTTTAACTCTTCTAGGAAGATACCAAGAAGGGGAATGGTTGGGTCAAATGGAACCCCTAGTTTTTATTTTTTGAGGACTCTCTATACTGAGTTCCACAGTGGTTGCACCAGTTTACACTCTACCAACAGTGGAAAAGGGTTTCTTTTCCTCATGGCCCCACCAGCATTAGTTACTAGTTGATTTTTTGATGATGGTCATTCTTTCTACATGAGGTGGAATCTCAGTGTTGTTTTAACTTGCATTTCTCAAATGACCAGTGATGTTGAGCACTTTTTCATGTATTTATTTTCTATTTGTATATCTTCATCTGAGCTGTGTCCTTTACTTCAGATGCCCATTTTTGGATTGGGTCTTTAAATTTAGGGAGTCTGATTTTTTTGAGTTCTTTATATATTCTAGATATTAGTCCTTTGTCTGAGGAATAGCTGGTAATTTTTTTCCCCCATTATATGGGTTGTCTCTTCACTCTGTTGGTTGTTTCTTTTGTTGTGCAAAAGCTTTTTAATATGAAAACCCAGCTGTTCTCTGTAATATTTCCTGTGCAATCAGGATTTTGTTCATAAAGTCTTTGCTTATACCTATGTCTTCAATGGTTGTACCTATTTGGGGGACTTTTGGGAAGACTAAAGTCTGAGCACTAAATAGCAGAGAAAACAGCCTCTCTGACAGTCACCATCCAGATGCTGGAATCATGAGGAAGACAAGAAGGAAGTGGGTCCCCTAGACCCAGGAAGAATCTGAAGTACAAATTGAAGGCCACAGAGAATAAAAAGAAAAACTTCAACGAAGAAGGCAGTAGTTGGTGGTGCCTTCACCCTGAGATGGGACTCGCGCATGAGAGGAGCTGTTTGAACCTGGAGACACATGATCATAGTGATGGTGGTGGCTGGTGACACCAACCCTGAAGGCCTCTGCAGAGAGATGTGGCAGTGGGGGGAAGTGGCAGACACAGAGGACTGTGCTGGCTGGCAGTGAGTGCAGAGGACTCAGTCCTCTTGCAGGGAGAGACTGACTGGCTGGGAGCCATGTTGGCGTCAAGCCACATAAGCCTGGAACCAGAACTGCTGCAGACTTCCTCTAGCTGCTCCTAGCTGGGCACAGACCCATGGCAATTGCTTGGACTGCAGCAAGCCCAATGAGTCTGGCGTCAGAGCAGGCCTGCTGAGTTCATCCACTACTCTGTCATAAAGCAACTCCTGCCTTGCTGGGATAGAGTGGCACGATTTGGGACTCTGTCTCCACAGGTTGTCCATTAGTGAACCCACAGAGAATCCTGGAAGTGGACTGTTTGTTTGTCTTTTTTTCATTTTTTTCTCTTTTCCCTTCATTGTTTATATATGAGAGTGAAAGTGGTTCCTAATCTCTTTGTGGGCGTGGGTGTGGCTCTGTTCTGTTCTTCCTTTTATCTCTTCTATCTCCCTTTTCCTTCAGTCTTCTGTACAGTTTCCCTAAACTGATGTGATTCTCCTTTGTCCTCCAATCTTACTTGTAATCTCCTTCTCTTTGTCCACTTCTCTATTTTCTCCTTAACCCATTTTAAATTTTATTTATTTATTGTCTTTTTGAGACAGAGTCTCACTATGCAGTTCAGAATGGCCTTGGGCTCACTTTGTAGCTCAGGCTGGTCTCTAACTTGCAAATGATTCTTCTACTTCAGCCTCCCAAATGCTGGGATTATAGGTGTGTGCCACCATGCCCAGTTCCATTTTAAATTTTAAATTGAGGGCAAAACTGACACATTACAGATTTATATATTGCATATAATTATCTGGTTTTGTTTTATATTTTGTTATAAAATCAAAAATCTAGTTCATATGGTTCAAAGTTGCAAATTAAGGGTTAGCTCAGTTTATTGTTTTATATGCTGGGTTTGATGTTATTGGTACCACTATAGCTAAAACTGACATAATTGTTCTAAACAGCCATTGGTCCTGATAATCCATGACTGAGATTGACTAAGGGTCAAAGAAAATACAGTGGCACAGTGCCAAAGAACCAGGGACTGGGCCAAACAAGAGTTTTATTTATTTTATCTTCCAGCAGATTAATTGTTACTGTTTTAATATTTTAGTTTAGTGCATGGTGACAGTTATGGGTATAAGTTTAATCTCTGGCATGTGGAGAGCCAGTTTTCCCAGCACCATTTATTTATTTTTATTTTAAAGAGATTAAAACCAAGCCAAACGAAACAATGAAAGTGACATAGGACTTTAAAACAAAACAACAGGAAATCAACAATGGCTATCATAATATATCTTATCTTCAAAATAGCTGTCCAGATCATCAGACATAATAAAACTAAAAAAAAAAAAAATAGAATAAAACCAAACCAAACAATGAAGACAATAGGAGACTTCAAAACAAGATAATAGGAAATCAATGGTAGCTACCATAATGCATCTTATGTTTTGTTTTTTTGTTTTGGTACTAGAGATCAAACTCATGACCTCATGCTTGCCAGGCAGGGTGCTTGTACTGCTGAGCTAAACCCCTGGCCCATGCATCTTGTTATCTTAAAAACAGCTGCCCAGACCACCAGGCATGGCATGTAAAATTAACCAAACAATAGAACTAAATTGAAATTTCAGGTGTGTGACTTCTAATTACTTACTATGCCTGCGTCTCTTGAATTTGTTCTGGGTAGGCTGGAGGTCTGAGATTGTATTTTGCTCCTTTGTCTTGACATTTTTCCTGGGCTGATTTCTCTGAATCAGCCCATTCCCATCACCATTTATTAAAGAGGCTATCTTTCTTTCACTGAAAGTGCATGGCCCCTTTGTCAAAGATCAAGTTGCTGAATGTGTTTGTAGTTGTTTCTGTATCTTCTATTCTGTTCCACTGAACAGGTCTGTTTGTTTTTTCCCCAGTACCATGCTGCTTTCATCACAATAGCTTTGTATTATAGTTTTGAGTCTGAGAGTGTGATGCCTCCTGCCTTGTCTTTGTTGCCCAGAATTGCTTTTGCAATACTAGGTCTCTTCTGGTTCCAAATGTATTTTTGGACTGTTTTCTCTAGTACACTATTGGTATTTTGCTTGGAATTGAATTAAATCTACATAAAAGTTTTGGTAGTATGGCCATTTTCACTATATTGGTTCTGCTTATTCAAGACTTAGCTTCTGAACTATGAATATATTACTACGTGACATGTAGCGCTGGGCCATGAGAAGTCTGGCAGCACTGTTTGGCAGGGGGCTATGGACTGGAGAAAGAGTCAGAAAACCGGACACAGCCCCAGCCACTCTGGAGGAGGCAGCCCCGCTGCTCGGAGCCATCCCGTGGGGCCCGGAATAGGCGGCCGCCGCTGCAGTCGCAGCACTGACACCCAGCAGGACTGCGTGGCTGAGGCGGCCGCAGCAGACGGCAGGGACGCTCACCACCGCCTTCGGATCACCGAGCTCCGCGCTGTGTTACAAAGCAGGAGTCACTCAAGGTCTCGCACCGGCTCCCCAGGCCGCAGGCAGAACAGCAGCCGTGGCGGGCCCTCCGCAGCCCGGGGGATGGGGGTTGGGACGCAGGGCAGTTTCTCCGACGTGGGACCGCGGGCTCCTTCCCACCGGAGAGCCGAGGGCGGCAGGGCGCTGCCAACCTGCCTGGACAGAGGACTCCACCACACAGCGCGCCGCGCCACCCTCTGGTCTCCGCCCTGAGGCTGAGGGCTTAGGAGTCTCTCCCACGCCCCGCCCACACCCCGCCCACGCCCGCCCCGGCCCAGTCCGCGCGCACCTCTCTGGAGCCCACGGAGATCCAGCCCCACCTGCGCTCCGCCCCTCGGTCACCACGCATGCCCGGGCCGCGGTCACGCATGCGCAGCCAAACTCCTCGCGGCCCACCCTCGACGCTATGGAACGCATCGAGGGCGCTGCTGTGGGGCCCTGCGACAGCTCCGTCTACCTGTGTCCGCTCCGGCTACACTATCGCCAGGTGAGCGCCTGGCCACGGCGCGGCCTCGGCCCGTGCTGCCCGCTGCCCCTTGGATCCCGCCCCGCGAGGCCCCGCCCCTTCCCCCGCCTTCGGGCTCGCTCCGCCCACCCACCCCCGCCCGGTCCCGCGTACTCGCCCCGCATACCGCCCTCCCCTACAGGCCCTACCCCTCCTGGGCCCCGGCGCGACGCTCGGGGTGCTCAAGTCCCTCCTCCGCATCCTGGTCGCAGGTTCTCAGACTCTGACCCGGGCGGGAGCAGGGTTGGAGGAGGCCATTCGTCCCCCTCAGCGAGCATTGCTGGTCTGGGTTTTTTCCAGCCCAACCCTTCCCTCCTTTGCATTTGGACTCGTTGGTTGATCTGGGGAATCCTAGGAGTGGTGGCCTACCTGCTCAGACTTGGAGTCAGATGGTAGGGTAGAGAGGAGGCCGGAGAGGGCGCCTCTCAAGGTGCGCGTCCTCCGGAGGGACGCTCACAGGAAGCACCGTCCCTACCCAGCGCAGGACAACCCGTGGACAACCTGGGGCCGCTGTGGAACAGCTGGACCATGGCTCCTGTACTCAGTACTGGGCACACAGTAGGCTCACTCAAACACTTGTGCCTCCTCTTTGGCCTCCTTCCCCTACACCTGTCTTTGTCCTGGCCATCCGCCTCATGCCAGCTCACAGCCTTCAGCTGCTTCTCAAGGCCACTCGGGAGGACCCCCTTCCTGCATCTACAGCATAGGCCCTGAAACCCCAGGTTGTCTAGGGTTTCAGGGGCTCTTCTGGCGCCCTTCTCTGCCCTGGGAGAAACCCTTGGCTGCCCATCACCTCCAGGCCCCCATGCCTGCCTTCTCTGCTGCAGTGGTTCTGTCCTTGGGGACAGGGTGCTGAGGGCCTGCAGGCCTGGGGGAGTGGAGGGGACCAGCTGGGGGGCAGGGTGGGGGGTGAAGGTCAATGCTGTTTTCCTTTTCCCTAGGCCAGGGCCAGGGCCTGGAAGCTGGTGACATGGGTTGCCTTACTGTGGCTGCCCTGCCTGTTGGTGGGCAGGTGGGCAGTGAGCAGGTAGCGGGGCAGGGATCTGTGGGAGTGGGGCTGCTGCTCCCGCTGCCTCCCAGATGGCTTTGTGGCTGTGGTAGGCAGCCTGCTGGCGCATTTTCACAGACAGTGCTGACAACCACAGCTGTCCTGAGAGGGACAGGTATGAATGTGTGGTGAGGGACCAGGGACACTGGGCTGGACAGGATTTGCCAGGGGGGCGCCACTGCACCCGTTGGCTGTTTGTGGTACATGACCTGGGGAGGTCTGGTCATGAGCATGTGAAGCAAGCGCCCTGTGGCCTTGAGTAGCACAGGACAGGTGCACCTTGGCCTGTCCCTGCCTCCTATGACCTCTGGACCTCTTCTGCGCCTCTGACGAAGTTTTGATCTTGAGCTAAGAGGGTCCCTGAGATCTACCTGGGTGACCATGACCTGGGGCAGGCCCAGCCTTCTCATATAGGATTCAAGGGCCTCCCCTGGAGTGGCCCAGTGGGTGGTGGCCCCCTGGATGGCAAGACAGCAGGCAGGTCTAGGCTTGCCTCTCAGGGTGGTGCTGCAACGGCCTCTCGGAGCCTCTCAGACAGCTGGACCCGCAAGCCACTGTCTCCCACCTTGGAAACCAAGATGCCTGTGTTGCAGGCCAAACTCAGGCCAACCTCTGGGCTTTGCCCAACAGACTCCTGCCTGGAGCCCCTTCCCCACTCAGTATCACCTCCAGGAAGTCCTCAGGGGCTGTTCCTGAGTGGCAGAGTGGGCCATGCTGACTGGAGATGAGTGCTATGGCAGGATCCAGGTCCAGCATTGTCTGCTGAGACCCCTGGGAGTGGCCACCATCTCTGGCCCAGGTAGAGCCCATCTTGCTCAGTGGTGTCTAGTCTGCAGGTTGCTGGCTTCTCCCACTTGGAGCCCTGTTGTTAGCCTGGCTCCTACGTGGGCCCAGCCCTGCCCCAGATCCTCATGTCACTGAGTGCTGTTAGACACGGGGAATGTGACCACAGGAAGTGTGGTGACGGCCCAGTGAAGATCCTGGATTAGTAAACCCTGCAGTGTAAGCCAGGCCAGCTCCCCCTGGTGCTGGTATCACTCAGGAGGCTGGCCGATCCTCCCTGCCTGCCTGTGTGCCTGGTCCAGGGGCCCATGTGTGCTTTCACAGTGAGCACCTGAGCTCGGTTTTGCCTGCTTAGGACCCTTCCTTGTCTGCCCATAAGGCTGTCACTATGCTGCTTCTCCCTATGCCTGCCATGGTCCTTTGCATACTTGGTGACAGCATGCATCTCTGTGCAGCCCCTGTGGTCCTGGGTCCTTCCTGCCTTTTCCCAGGTTCCCCACATCCCCCTTGTGTGCGCTTTGGCCTGCATGCCCAGCTCCTGAGGGGAGCTCCTGATGGGCAGCAGACCTGTCTGGGCTCTACCATGCTGGCAATGCTAACTGCCACTCTTACTTCTTTCAGAATGGTGCCCAGAAGTCCTGGGACTTTATGAAGACACATGACAGGTGAGGGCCTGCCCTGGCTGCTGGGGCCCATGAGGACCGTGGGACCTGGGGTGTGGGGACCCATTCCTTCCCTGTTTCTGCTCCTTCATGGTCTTTACTATTCCTTGTTCAGCCCAGCACTGGTTTTTCTGTCCTAATGGGCACACTAAGGCCTGACAGTTGCTCCCTGTAAGGCTTGAGGGGCCAGCCTGGGACACTTGCCTTAGCATGGGAGTGCAGCTGTGGGTGACAGGCTATCTGGGGCAAGTGCCTCTCAGTTACCTGGCCTCTGTTGTCTGCCACCTACCTTTACCCTCTGGAACACAGTAGGCCCATTGCCTAGTCTGGCTTTGTCCCTGGCCAGCTCTGGTCCTAGCTGACCCCACCCTCCCTGAGTGAGGGCCTGACCTCCCTGGCTGGGGATGGGGAGCTGGGAATGGAGCCCCTGCTGAGCCCCCACCCCACAGTGTGGCCATCCTCCTGTTCAACTCTTCGAGGAAGAGCCTGGTGTTGGTGAGGCAGTTCCGGCCAGGTGAGGTCCATGGATGGGATGTGGGGGGCCAAGGGTCTGGAAGTAAATGTGGGCAGGGGTCCAGGGGAAACAGGCCTGGTGAGGTGTGTGGCCCTGAACCAGTCACTGGGAAGTGACTGCCACATGGCCATGTTCTTCAGCCGTGTATGCAGGCGAGATAGAGCGCTGCTTCCCGGGGTCCCTGGCGGACATAGCCCAAGATGGCCCCCCAGAGCTGCTGCCAGCCCTGCCTGGCTCTGCGGGGGTGACAGTGGAACTGTGTGCTGGCCTCGTGGACCAGCCTGGCCTCTCACTGGAGCAGGTGGCATGCAAGGAAGCCTGGGAGGAGTGTGGCTACTGCCTGGCTCCCTCTGACCTGCGACGGGTGGCCACATATAGGTGAGCAGTGGCCTGGGGTGGGATGGATTAGGTGGGACTGAGCAGAGTGCCCTGTTGATGCAAGCAGGATACCCTGTTCCTTGTCTTTCAATGTGGCACAGAAAGGTGAGCCTGAGCTGCCTCATTAGGCCAGGAACCTGATGCTGGGCTCCTCCTGGGCACACTTGCCTGTACCTCCACCCTGCAACCCAGCATGCAGGCCCTGGCTCGGTGACAGCTGCTGCCGACAGATGCCTCCACTTCCTGTGGGATTAAGCACCCGGTACTGGGGGTGGAGTGAGTCACATCGCTGTCCTCAGGAAAGGCATAGGGACAGCCTAGCCTGGTCCCTGCCCCCACCGGGCCCAGGTGACCCCTCAGCCTCCAAGAGAGCCATTGACTAGGTCCACCCACTCAGAAGAGGATGTTGGGGTCAAGCCATGCCCTGCCCTAGGGACA
Organism: Hydrochoerus hydrochaeris; assembly: GCA_004027455.1. Lineage (NCBI taxonomy): Eukaryota > Metazoa > Chordata > Mammalia > Rodentia > Hydrochaeridae > Hydrochoerus > Hydrochoerus hydrochaeris. Next base: position 52,843 of record PVLA01005115.1, on the reverse strand, counting down.
CTGTAGTGGGACTCTGACCCTAACTGAGGACTTCCAGGCCCACTGCTAGTCAAGCTGAGTACCAGGCTTTGCAACTGTCCCAAGACCAGGCCCACTCCCATTCTTGCTGTGCCCGGGGCTCTCTTCCCTTAGCCTCTCAGGGTCCCCCTGAAGGCAGGTTTTCCAGGCCCAACAGCTGGCCTTGTGGAGGGCAAGGACTAGCTTGGGTTCTCTGCAGATTTCCTGATCACCCAGCTGAGGTCCTGGCCTGGGAGTTGGGCCAGTTGGAGGGGCAGGCAGGGGCTGCTGGAGGAGGTGTCCAGGCACCTGGATGGGCAGCCCTGGCTGTAGGGTTTCCAAGCAGGGCTTTGAGCTGGGAGGGGGGGGTCTGGGTGGGGAGCACTTGCCCAGGGGGCACTTTGAAAAGAAAGCTGTAGCTGTGTGTGGAGATGGGCTGGGCAGCGGTCAGGGCTGCTGTCTCTGCAGTTTCACAGGGAGATAAGTCACAGAGTCCTGGGACTTCCTGTCCATGGCAGCCTGGGTGCCCATCTTCCACATCTGTTCTGCCATCAGGCGCATCTCTGAGGTCTCTCATCCTGTACCCCTTGGGCCAGGTCCCCTCTGCTCCTGCCATCCCCGTGTCACCTCTTCTGTCCCTGTCCATTGCCAGTCTCTCACCCTCTGAGGCTGGGGTCAGTGGGCCAGCCCTAGGGCCCAGCCACTAGTTCATGCCATACTGCCATGCAGCTAGCCTGTCTCACGGCCAGGCCTCCTTGGCACACACAATCTTGAGGTGCCCTGCTTCCCACAGCAGTCTCCTGGATCGATGATCCACTCGGCAGGGGTGCACAAGCAGTGACCTGCAGAGCAGCTGCCATGGGCAGGGGCTTGGGCAGTGCCTGATGTGCCCTCTGATTTCTGTGGTTCTGGGGTCTGCGTGCAGTGGACTCAGTCTCTGCCCAAGATCTTGCCGGGCTGCAGTCAAGGCTACCAGAAATTGGAGGCCCATCTGCTTGGGGTCCTCCTCCCAGCTCATGCAGAGGCCGTGGAATTCTACTCTTGTGCCCTGGGTGCAGAAGCTCCATTTCCTCATTAGCTGTTGGCTGGAGACTGATACTGGTTCTTTGCCTACTTGGAGGCCCTGCCCTGTGTCCCTGATGCTGTGTCAGGTGCTTCATCTCAGACCTGCAGGACAGTGTCTAACTCCTTGCATCTCTGACCTTGAGACCCCCCCTCCCTTGAGCATCTGCTGGAGCAGGCAAGGCCCACCTAAGATTGACTCAAGTCAGCCACTCAGGGACATGAATCCCATCTGTGAAGCTCCTGCCTCTGTGTACAATAGCGAATCACAAAAGACATGCTCAGCATGCCTAGGTCCCCCTTACCCAGGCTGGGCCTCACAGAGTCAGGGGCTGCCGTGTGGCTCAGCAGGCCCATCCCACCCTACAGGTCTGGAGTGGGACTGACAGGCTCCAGCCAGACCATGTTCTACGCGGAGGTGACAGACGCCCAGCAAAGCGGGCCAGGTGGGGGCCTGGCAGAGGAGGGTGAACTCATCGAGGTTGTGCACCTGCCCCTGGATGGTGCCCAGGCCTTCGCTGATGACCCTGACATCCCCAAGACCCTCGGTGTCATCTTTGGCGTCTCATGGTTCCTCAGCCAGGTGGCACCCAACCTGGGTCTGTAGTGAGTCTTAGGCTCTGGACTGGGATCTGGACTGAGGCTGATCCAGGCCTGGCCCTGCCCTAGGGACCAATAAAGCTGAGTACCTAGCTGATGGTCCCATGCTGAGCTCTGACCTGAGCAGCTTGAAAGGGGAAGGGGCAGGGGGAAGGGAAGGGGACAGAGAGGGCTGGCTATTGGTGAGGGCCCCTTGCTGCCCTGTGGCAGGCCTGCAGAGGAGCAGTGGATGCTGACTGGGGCTGCAGACAGGCTGGCCTGAGGCCACAGGAGGAGCTGCTAGAGGAGGGAAGGGGAGTATACAGCCCCAGGGCCTGTTCCCCTGGTCATTGTGTCCAGGGTGAGCCATGGCCAAGGGTGTGGAGTGGAGCCAGCCCGGATCTGCGCAGACTTCCTCTTCCTGGCCAGGTGAGCATTTCTGCCCAGCCTACTGCTGGACTTGAAGCACTCCTGTGTGCCCCCTGGGCCAGGGCCTGAGTGGAGCTCACTAGTCCTTGGGGCATGAGCAGTATCTGTAGGCTGCTCTTCGATGGGACCAGGACCACAATGTCCTTGGCCCATGGTGCTAGCCTTGGTGCCCTGCTGGCTTTGTGTGCTGGTGACACAGTGCCTGGGGTGGCAGGAGAGCAATCACCTCCTGGCCAGCTGTGTGAGCCCTGTTTATGGGACAGGAGTGTAGATTTTGCTCCAAGGGCCCTGCTAGGTGGTTGTCAGGGGCTGGGTTTGTAGCTTCCAAAGGGTCAAGGCTGACCCTTTCTGAGTGTGGTTACCTATCTGGCTGGTCCTTGCCGAGTGCCTCAGTACTAGTCAGCTCCTTGGGCAATGCTGGGGGCCTAGGAAGGGCAGCCTGAGTCTGGGGGACAGGGCCAGGGGACCAGTGGCTTGCTGCATCAGGATTCCCTGCTCTGAAGCTCTGCAGTCCGCATGGTGGACAGATGGGGTGACTGTGCTCCCACAGGTGCTCTATGTGTCAGCACATGAAAGATACCTGACTGTGTCCTCTTGCTGCCCTGGGCAGCAGCCTGGGAATGCTGGGAACAAGGCTACTGGGTCCTGGGTGGCCTGGCTCAGGCAGGGACCCCCTTGGGAGCACCACCTATATGCAAATGCTGGCTGTGAGCAAGGTGGGGCCTTGTGAGATTCAGGCCAGGCAGGGACATGGCTGTGGGAGGGGCCCTTACACAGGTGTGTGTCCCCAAGGGACTGCAAGGTGGTGGCCTTGTGGGATTTAGGCCCTAACCATAACCCTAACCCTACCCCTAACCTGCCTGGAGCAGCCTCAGCAGGACAGGCTCCCAGGACATGAGCCACTTGACCTGCCTTCTTCCATTGGAAGCCTGTCCAGTGCCCATCCTGGGGTCTCCATGGCATTCTGGGGGACCTGCAGGTGCTGTGTGCTGCTGTGGAGGAGCACAGGTGGACATGGTTGGGGCAAGGCTCTGGGTGGTGGGTGGGCAGAGGCAAGGATAGGGGACCTGGGTTTCATGCTGTCCAGCCCCTGCAGGCTCTGCAGCCTGATGGGCGGTCAGCAGGCACCAAGGCAGGGCTAATGGAGTTGGCATCGATTTCCCAGCTTAGGGGGGCTGTAACCGGAAACTCCCCTCCCTGGCTGCTATATTTAGCATTGCAGGACACCAGCGGAAGCACAGTTCACTTCTGAACCCAGCCAGCTCCGACTCGATCCTAGCTGTCTGCTCCCCAGCCTGGTCCATAGGAGAGGCCTGCAGGCCTGCAGCCCTGGGTCAGGCCCCCCTCTGCATGTCATTCTACACAGGCTAAGCCCACTCACAGCACAGGGGCCCCCATCAGAGAATGGCGAAACTAGGAGTCTGAAGGGTGCTATGCCTGGGGGCTTCAGGGTAAAGGTGAGGACACATGAAACAGGCAGTCACCCCAGCCCAGCAAGGGAGGGGCTGGGTAGCCCTACACCCTGACCCTAGCTAGGTGAAGTGTGGAGCTGTGGGGTTGTGGTGCCCACTGCTGTCCTGCAAAGCCCACAGGTCACATGGTCCCTGGCCTTTCTGGCCTGAGGACACCAGAGAGGACTATAGAAAGGAGGGGACCCATCTGATACCTGGCTTTTCCCGTGAGTAGGCTGGCCACCTCCCAGGCCTGGAGTTGCCCCTAGACAGATCTGATCTAGGCTGTGGCTCCCAGGAGGCCAGGTGGGAGGATACTACAGGGGCAGGTGGCACCCTTCGCAGAAGTGGGAACTGACCCCTTGTACTGTCTTGGGCACAAGGACCAGGTTTCACTCAAAGAGGGCTGGGAGGGAGGTGGGAGGGGTCAGTGTACTGCCAGGCCAGCTTGTGCATGGGACAGGAGAAACATTTTTCACACAGGGATGTGTATTTGTGTGTGGTGATGACTCCATGCAGGCGCCAACTGTGTGAGCTTGTCAGCAGAAGGAATCTGGGGGTGGGTGCAGGAGGGCTAGGAGCTGCCTGAACTCTGTCCCCCCACACACTGAAGTCCCCCCTCAGCGCTGCACACCAGACCCCTCTCAGCTGCCCTGTGGGAGTGCCTGCCCCTGCCCAAAGCAGAGCTTCAGCTCAAACTTGCCACCTCGGGTGGCTCAGCAGCCTTCTGACTTCCTGTCAGCCCTCACAGGAAGGCTTAGTCTCACCACAGGCCTGTTCTGGTCACTGAGTCCTTGACATGCAGGCTTCCTTCACCCCAGGGCCTTGGCACATGCTGTTCCAACTCCTCACCTTGTCTACCCTTGGGGGCCCATCAGACTCCTACTGCCTGTTTTGCTTGCCTGCCTCAGCCTTAAGGCTTCTGGTCTATATTGCTGAGTCCCCATCTGCCATGGACAAAGAGGCTCTAGGGGCAGTGCCCATCTTGTTCACTGCTTGGTTGAGTGCCTGGCAGGGTCACCCAGGGCCTCTCTCTCCTTGGGACCCTCCCTCTTCAGGCCAGAGTGGGGTTCATAGGGAGCCTTTCTTCATGATGTGTAGGAGTTGTGAACTGCACAGTTATAGGGGGAGGTCTCTGTGTGAGGCCTGGTGTCCCATCAGCCTACCTAGGGAATTCAGGTGGTGGGAATTTAAGGCAGAGCCAGCAGTTTGGATCTCAGGGTACCTGGCCCACCCCTTCAGGGCTTCCTGTGCCCCAAAGCCTGGTCCTGTGAGTAGGGTACGTGTGCAGGGTCTCAGTTGCCAATGCAGGGTGCCAGGTGGGTTCAAGATTCCAATTCTGACTGCACCACTGTGTACGCTGAGTGCAGGGCGGGGCAGATGAGTTCAGCTACGGGGAGGGGGCGCCTCAGCCAGTAGGAGGACTTCCAACTTCCAAGGCAATGCTGGCCCTGGACGGGGCCCTGCCCAGTGCAGATCAGCGGGCCGGAGAAAGCAGCCGTTGGTGTTGACTCTGTCAAGGAGCGACGTGGTCACCAGGGAGATGGTAAGGACGTGGTAGCTGAGGGGGACCCGGCAGCATGAAGATCCTCTCGGGGCAGCTCGCTAGATGCGCACATCTGGCCTTCCCCTGCGTTTCCCGTGTCTCGATCGCTGTGTCTGGACCTCTAGTCCGGGCGTTCCTCGAGGGCATGGCCTGGCAAACGATCTGGCAAAAGGTCCAACCCAGAAGCATGTGTGGACTGGCTGCTCTAGACCTCTCTGAAGCGAGGGCAGACGTCGAAGGCAGCAGCGCCCCCTTAAGCGAGCGTGGAAGCTGCAGGAGACCGTGGAGCCGGAGGGTCCCGGGGGAAGGGGGCGCAGCAAAGGCGGATCCCTGGCTTGCTCTGCAGGCGGCATCTCCGCTGGGACCAGGAGTGGCGCGGCAGTGGCGGTGGCGCACGGATGGGAGGTAAGGGCAGCGGCGACCTCAGGGGGCGCCCGCCCCTCCCGACCTCAGCAGTCCCGACCTCAGCAGTGACTCGGCAGCGGAGGTAGCTGCCTGGCTAGGAGAGGGGGAGCGAAAGAGCAGTCCCGCGCGCAGGCCGCACCCTTGCCGCCTTTAAAGCCGGGGCTCCCCCGAGCCCCCCCGCCCCACCCCGCGCGCGGCCCCGCCCCCTCATGCATATGCAGGTGCGCGGGTGACGAATGGGCGAGCGAGCTGTCAGTCTTGTTCCGAACTTGTTGGCTGCAGTGCCCGAGCGCGGGCGCGCAGAGCCGAGGCCAGGATCCGCTGCCGCCGCCACCGCGGGTGGGAGCGGGGTGGAAGCCGGGCCGGCTCGGGAGCCGGCCGCCGCGAGCCCGAGCCGCCGCCCTCGCACGCCGCCCGCCGCAGCCCGCGCTCCCGGCGCCACGCGCGACCCCGCCCGCCGCCTGTGCCGCCGCCGCCTGTGCCGCCGCCGCCGGGCTCGGAGGGCGGGTGGACGCGGGCGCTGGAGGCCGGCGCGGCGCCGCAGCTGGCGCGGGGGGCGGCGGCGGGCCGCGGGCGGGGTCGCGGCGGCGATGCGGGGCCGGGGTCGCCTGTCCCGGCGGCTGCTGCTGCTGCTAGCGCTGTGCGTGCAGGTGAGCGGGGCGCGCCCGCGGCGCGGCACGACGCGGCGCGGCGCGGCGGGGGGGGGCGCGGACGGGGCGCACCGGCCGCCCCTGGCAATCTGCGGCTCGGGCCCTCGGGCGAGGGGAGCTGGGCCGGCGGGGGTGCCCGACCCCGGCCCGCGCCTCCCTCGGCTCTCCCGCTCCTTATTTTTAGGCGGCGCGGCCCATGGGCTATTTCGAGCTGCGTCTGAGCGCGCTGCGGAACGCGAACGGGGAGCTGCTGAGCGGCGCCTGCTGTGACGGCGACGGCCGGACTGCGCGCGCGGGGGGCTGCGGCCGCGACGAGTGCGACACGTACGTGCGCGTGTGCCTCAAGGAATACCAGGCCAAGGTGACGCCCACGGGGCCCTGCAGCTACGGCCACGGCACCACGCCCGTGCTGGGCGGCAACTCCTTCTACCTGCCGCCGGCGGGCGCTGCGGGAGACCGAGCGCGCGCACGGGCGCGGGCCCGCGCTGACCACGACCCAGGCCTCGTCGTCATCCCCTTCCAGTTTGCCTGGCCGGTACGTGTCCCCCAACCCCACTGGGGTCCCCGTGGCCCCTCCAACACCTGTGCGGGTGGGCTGCAGGCCTCAAGCGCCCGACGGGGTGAGGCTGACAGGGGGCGCCACACCGGTTGGGGTGCGTGGTTTGCGGGCTGGTCCGCGCCAGGCCACGTGGGCGAGCGGGCGGCCGTCACGGGCGCGGGGTCTCGGCGTGTGCCTGCGTCGCTCTGTGCGTGTCTGTCTGGGCGGGGAGGCGCGAGGCGCCCGGGGCCAGCGGGCCGCGGAGGCATGTGCGCCGCGCGTGCTGGGGCCGGTTTGGGGCAGGCCCTGGCGGAGCAGCCCCGGGCCGCTGGCCAGCCTCGCCCGCCGCCGCCGCGCAGCGCAGTTTCCTGGATGCCCGGGGGGCACGGGCAGGCTCACAGGATTCATATGACCCGGCCATGTCGCGTGTTGGTGGAAGCTTCAGCTCCGCAGAGGAAGAGACAGTAGCCCACAGGGCGCCACTGTGTTGGTTTGGTTATATTTTGGAGGGTGGGAAGCTGAGTTACCTGGCGTCTGTCTTTTTTGGGAAGGGCTGGTCAGGCAGGAGCTGCAAATTTGAGCCTGCTTGGTTAAGTTCGTGCGTGTGTGTGTGTGTGTGTGTGTGTGTGTGTGTGTGACTAGCAGTGGGGCAGGCAGGCCTCATGCCTGTGGCTGCCGGGTGCCTGGATAGGGAGCCTTCTAATGCTTGATTTTGTCTCGTCGTGGCACTGGAAGGTCTTTACATGCTTGATCACTCTCTGTAGGCCTTGGCCTGGGTGGGAGCAGGAATGAGAGGGACCTTTGTGGAGATCCTCAGCGTGGAGGTGCAGGTCAGGGTGACCCAGAGGGGCCTGTGATTTGGAAGTGGATGGCACAGAGTACCAATGACCCAAGACACAGAAGTGAGTCCACTTAGTATCCCAGTCCTGCATCGGGGCCGGGCCTGGCCAAGGTTGAAACAGCAGGGCCTTCATCAGCCCACCTTGGCACCTGGCTGGAGGCTGCAACCTCTGAGCCCTTCCAGGTGCTCACTTGTGATGCTGCCTTGACCCCTCCTGTCTCTCCTGCCCAGGAGGTGTCCACAGCCCTCTGGCTGTCCCATACTGCCACTGATGTCTGGGCTGTGGGGTGGGAAACATGTCCTGGGGTGGAGAAGGCAAGGGCAGACTTGGGAGGGGCTCCGGCAGTTACGATAAGCCCAGCCTTCTCGCCCCCACAGTGTGCAGCAGGCAGGTCTGAGCAGGGCCGCAGCCTGTCATCTGTGCTTGGGCCCCAGCCAGTGCGGCTCCAAATCGCTACCTGAGGATGTGTTTTCTGCTCTAGTTGGCAGTCATGGGTGTGGGGGTAGGGAGGCCCTGGAGGAATGTGGCGGGCCAACGCGTGTCCCTGTGGCTCTCTGCCCTGCTGACCAGCCGGCCGCTGTGGGGTGGAATGAGGCAGGCTCTGGCCTCCCCTGGAGCCCAGGCCCTGCACTGTGGCCAACTTGCGTCTCTTCCTTGTGTTCGTGGTGGTTCCTTCAGGCACCTTAGTAGAGGCAGACACCTGCCCAGCCAAGGACCAGGGCTGCAGGGCAGCAGTGCTGGGCAGCTCCCATCTCTACTCTCGTTTCCTGCTGTGTGGCCCCGCTGCCAGTCTGGAGCTGGTGCCATGATGGCAGCACCCTGGTATTTCTGTTCAGTTGATGGCAGCCCCCAGCCATGCTGCTCCAGCTTGCTGCAAATCCAGCTCTGTCCCATGAGCTGGAGTGTTTGGAATCCAGGTGCCCACTGGGCCAGTGGCTCCTCCTGGACAAAGTAAGAGTGGACATGGAGGCAGGGACTTTAGCAGGCAGGGTGGAATCTTCTAAGACCAGCCAGGACTCAGGCTCTGGAGTCATAAGGGGAGGGTCTTGTGAAAGGCAGAAGTACAGATGTGGATGTAGACTAAGAGCTGACTGGACTCTGCACATGCCTTGTGTGGACCATGGCCACATTTACAATGGCCTTGGGCTCAACATCCTTGAGTGGGTGGTCCCAGGTCTTGGATTGGAGAGCTTCAGTACCCAGCATGCCACCCACCAGTGGGGGCTGCCCTTCTCTTTTGGCGCTGGCCCACCTGTCTCCTGGGAGGTTGTGTCGCCTTAGGATGTTGTCAGTGATGTGTGACCTATGGCTGGCAGGCTGGAGGCCACATTTGTTCATGTATGCCAGCACTTTGTGTGTAGCCAGTGGCTGATGGACCACTTAGAAGGGAGTGAGTCTTTTCCTTGGTTCGGGGCATTGCTGGCTAAATGGGGAGCAGGGTGGTTGCAGTTGGGGTATCTTGGCAGCCCAAGACTTTGCCCTCCAGTGGGCTGCAATGGAGAATAGCTACTGTGGCCCTGCTAAGGCTCCTCCTTACCCAGCAGCCTGCTTGCTGGGCCCAGAGTCCCCCTGGGATGAGGCTCTTAGTGGCAAACCCATCCTGGAGTGTGCTGTGTTGGTGCCAGAGGGGCAGCTGTACTGGGTGGTAGGAAACAGGGAAGGTACAGAAAGAACAGAGATGGGCAAGGCCCTGTGGATGGCCAGGTGGGCCAGGTTGACTCTTGTCTGACAGCTCCATCTGCAGCTAGCAGGGTCTGCTTTCCTTGCCTGAGCTGGGTGGGGTGGGGCTTTTCCCAGGGACCTTGTGAAGCCAGGTGGATCCACAGGGCTGTCCAGCCTGAGCTCAACCCAGGGGCCATGCCGTGTTTAGAGGAGAGCAGGTGAAGGTTCCCCTGGCTGCTCAGGGCTCTTGAGTGCTCAGGGAAGGTGGGGCTATGGATGCAGGGCCTGGCCCCTTCGTACCTGTCTGCCATGAGGTTTCTGGCCTCATGTGAACCTGTCCTGGCCCTGTGTCCTACCTGGGGCTGGGGCTGGTACTTATATTCCCCAAACCCAGCCCCTTGTCCATCTTCCAGGGCCCTTCTGCATGGAGGGCCACTGCATCTGCCCTGCCCACACCTTCTCAGCTGGGACCTCTTCTTGGATGGGGTCTGCCCTGTGCCTGGCTGCTTGCCATAAAGGTTGGGAGTCTTGTCAAGAGCTGTGGCATGGCAAAGGCCACATGCAGCAGGGAGGGCTGCCCCGGCAGTGAAGGGCTTGGAAGTGGCTGAGTGCATGATCCTGGGCCCTTGGTTGAGGGTGGCGTGGGAAGGCACGCATGAAGGGTGTGCAGCAGGGTTGGTGGGAAGGAATCATGGGTTCTATGGTCACTTGGGTTGCATCCTGGTGTCTGGACAGAGTAGGGACCATCTGGGCCAACGAGGGATTCTGAAGGGCCAGGGCACAGTCAGAGCACCCATTCCTTGGACTCCAGGACCAGTTTCCCAGCCCCACTGCTGGACCTGACCTGGTCCCTGTCCCCATGCTGAGCTGGTCTCCGTCTCTATGTATGGACTTGAGGCCAAACTCTGGCCTCTTGTGACCCAGGAGGCTGTGGGAGGGGTTGGAGCCTGCTGCTTCCCTTCATATTGGGGGACTAGCGGGTAAATGGGACCCAGCCTGGTGGGCTGCTGTCTACTCCTGGCATGGCCCAGGGGCCTGGGACACTCCCTCTCTTTCCCCTGAGGTAAGGTTGGTGGCAGAGCCCTGGGCCTCTCCAGAGCTCAGGTTTCAGGAAATGTATCTGTGCTTCTGGCTTCTGGCACCGGCACCAGTCCCAAGATGGGCTCCGGGCTCCGACTTAGGGCTCCACTGAAGACCAGGTTGGGATGCTGAGGGACTGTAACAGGCAGACCCTGGGCCTTGAGCTTTGGCCTAGTGTTGGGCTGAGGTGTCCGTGTTGTCTTTTCCCATGGCTTTGGTCCACTGCCTGTTAACCTTGTTCAGGGAACAGATGAAGGATCAGGGCTCAGACTTGAGCCAGAGAGGTAGGTAGGGCTGTGGTAGAGGTAGGTGGGGGAGTAGCGGGGTCTTGAGACATGGAGCCTCTACTGGATGGGTCTGCTGTCTGGGCAGGCAGGCACCCCTGGTTCTCCACTGCTAGCTGGAAGTCTCGGCAGGTGCCGCCTTTCTGACTACCTCCAGTCCCCTTCCCACCCATTGCTTTTGCTGGCCCCAGTTCATTTCTTAGAATACAGCGGGACACTTTTCCCTCTGCCCAGGGAGTATGGTCTCTTTGGTCCAGTGGAGCTGGGGGTGACAAAGCCTTGTCCCAGGCTGTCTCCTAGTAGGTTGGAAGCACAGGGTCAGTGTGTCAATTGCAGAGGATGGCCCTGGTGCTGGCGGGTGGCTGGGGGAGGAGGGTACTGTGAGGGCCGCAGGTGCTGGCCCACCTGCCGGCTCAGGTTCTCCCTGGATGACTTCCTGCCGTCCAGGTGTAGGGAGCCCAGCTGGCAGGCGGTGGGGCCCTCTTGGGCGGCAGGCAGGCGCATGTCCCCATGGGAGCAGGTAACCAGAGCCCGGCTCAGTGGGGGAGATGGTAACCCTACCTGGGTGGCTGGCATGGGTTTCCTGAGAGTTAAGAGGAACTCCCGCATATCCTGAAGCCTAGTGTGGCCATTTGGGTGACTAAGAGGCAGCAGGCCTATGGCCATTGACATGGCCTTCAGCCATGGTCTTGGGCCATGCTGCCCCATTCTGTCTAGCCTGGCATATCCAGTGGCTCAAGTCACTGTTCGGCCCTGTGGGTCTCAGGCCTGAGTCTATCGCCATTTTGTTGAGTGCCAGTAGTGCTGTCTGTGCTTGGATCTGGTGCCAGCCTTACAAGAGTCCAGTCTTGTGCCCTTGCTCTCCAGGCTCTGTCCTCTGAGCCTGGGAGAGGGCAGCTGTGGGATGCTGTTTGGGGGGCCTGTGGGTCTGTGAAGGACGGTGAGCCCCACAAGGTGGACAGGGATTACTTTCAGCCTTGCTCCCCGTGGGTGTGGCCTCACATCCAGAGCCGCTCAGGAGAGGATGTGGTGTGTTGTAGTTGCATCTGGGTTGCCATCCCTGAGGCCAGGCTGGATGCTCAGCCCGGTACGGTTAGGTGTGACAAGCAGCAGGTTGGGAGGGCCAGGGTCCATCTTGAGTTGGGGAGAGAGGAGAGGGTGTGGCAGATGCAGGGCTAGTGGTGATGGGCAGGTCAGGACCTTTGGGCTTGGTGGGGACACACAGTTCCCCCAGCACAGCGGGCTGAGGGCCCTGGACACTTCCCACGTGGTATCCCCTTGTGTGGGAAACTCAGGCCATATACACAGCACTGAGCAGTATCTGTGGGGCTGTAGAGCATCCTGGGTAGCTCTGCATGTGCCCAAGAATGGACGCTGGGCACTGCTGTAGGCCAATCAGCTTACCCTCCCACATCCCTGCAACTTGTGGCAGGAGGAGGCCCAACAGCATGACTCAGCGGTGGCTACCTGAAGCTGTGTTGGGCAGGCTTATAGGCGTCAGTTTCCCACCTGTGTAGCAGAGGCCACTTAACCTGGCCTGCCCTGCCATGGGGAATGTGTTGGGTGCTGTACCCTGTTGTGGGGACCCCCTGACCTTGGCCTGGGAGGGCTTCTCGGCAGGTGCCACGTGTGCCTAGGGGAGGCAACCAGGAAGGCTGTGGTGCTACCCCTCTTAGAGGTGTGGGGGGACCATGGGTGCTCCTGCAGTGTCAGACCCCAGTAGGGCTGAGGACATCCTGACCTTCTGTGCCACTCCATTGGGTGCCTGCTGCCCTGCCCTCCATGTTGACACGAGCCCAGGCCTGGGGTTTCTCCCTCCATCCTGGGGTCTGCCCAGGGGAGCTAGGGCAGGGTCCCAGGTACCTAACTGCCCTCTTGTGTCCACAGCGTTCCTTCACCCTTATCGTGGAGGCCTGGGACTGGGACAATGAGACCACCCTGGATGGTGAGTAGGGCCTGGCTGGCATGGGTGGGAGGAAGCGGGTTTTCAAGCCACCAGGATGCACATGGCCAGCTCGCAGGTCCTTCCTTTTCAGGGAACAAAGGCTTCTGTGGCCAAAAGCTTCATCTGCCCAGAGGCTATGTGTTGCTGCTCTCTTTTGGGTGGGGGGTATAGTACAAAGAATCAAACTTGCAACCTTGCATTTGCTAGGCAGCTGCTTATGCTGCTGACCTATATCCCTGGCCACATCACTTCTCTTTATCCTGTCTGCAAGGAGACTTTCCTGGGTTTGTGGTCTTGTAGACCTGATTTTCATGCAGCCAGCCCTGCTGGGTGTGTTCTTTGGACCATGTTGGCGGCACAGAGCCCTTGTGTGGCTTTGGTTCATGGCCCCCCTCTGCCTGTTTGTCCTGGACAGAGGGTTTGATGGCTGCTTCCCAAGGCCAGGCAGGGGCCCAAGGAAGATGATGCCTGATGTCTAAAGAGTTGTAGGTGGGAGGATGGGGTGGTCAGCGAGATTGGGCTCAGACCTCAGAGCCTTGTGGGTCCTCGGAGGACCCTGTCTCCCAGCTGAGGTATGGAAGCAGCCTGTGCGGCTAGGGCAGAGGTGGGGTTAGGGATGTGGTCAGGGCCAGGGTGAGAGAGACATTGGTAGGAGGGACAGTGTGGGCAGTTAGGCACCAAGTGTGGCCAAGCCTCAGGCCCAACAAGTGACAGTGCTGGGGACACCACAGGGGAGCCCATGGCTCAGCATGGGTATTGATCGAAGTCAACGCAAGACCCAGGCAGCCTTAATGAAGATTTGAGCCCTTGCTGAGAGAGGCAGCTGAGGACCTTTTGTCCCCAGACATCTCCAGCCTCAGTCTTGGCTGGAGGCAGGTGGGTGCAGTGGCCCGCAGTACTCCTTGCTCCCATCCTGGAAGGCAGCTGTGGTTCCCACTGCCCAGGTTTCCCTGGCCTCAGAGGGCCTGCTAGGGATGGCTGCTGTGCATGTCTGGGCAGTGATGTCCCCTGTGCTGGAGCGGACCCAGTGTCCAGTGGGTCAATTGTGTTGGAGCCATGTCTTGTGTGGCCAGTAGGGGCCCGAGGAGCACTTGGGGCTTGTAGGCAGAAATGGGCCTGGGCCAGGTGGGTGCTGCTGGGCCTAGAACTTTTGTGGTGACCTGACCAGTGTTTCCACTGCCTGCCCTACTCCATGTCCCTGAGGCCACCTGTCTGGGTAGATTGCCTGGGCTGCCTTGGGGACAGCAAGTGAGCGTCCAACTCTGCCCCCAGAGGAGCTGCTGATCGAGCGTGTGTCACATGCGGGCATGATTAACCCTGAGGATCGCTGGAAGAGCCTGCATTTCAGTGGCCACGTGGCCCACCTGGAGCTGCAAATCCGTGTGCGCTGTGACGAAAACTACTACAGCGCCACATGCAACAAGTTCTGCCGGCCCCGCGACGACTTTTTTGGGCACTACACCTGTGACCAGTATGGCAACAAGGCTTGTCTGGATGGCTGGATGGGCAAGGAATGCAAGGATGGTGAGGGCTGTGCAGGCGGGGTGACAGTGGGGGCCATGTCAGGGTGGCCAGTGCAGCCACCACAGTGGTGCCTCTCCTGCCCTCTGTCCATAGCTGTGTGCAGACAAGGCTGTAACCTGCTTCATGGAGGATGTGCCGTGCCCGGGGAGTGTAGGTGAGTGCTCGCCAGCCCCTCCCCTGCTTGTATTCCCACTCAGTCAGCAGTTGCTGGTGCCCCTGTGGGCTCCTCATCAGGGGCCTGGGAGCAGCACTGAGAGTAGGAGGTGGCTGCCACAGCCATCATAGAGGAGGCCGTGCACTGGCAGCCTCACAGGGACAGCAGCGGGAGAGGGGGAGCAGACTGTCTAGGCAGACGGCCCCCGCCCCAGGATGGGGGTCTGAGGAAAGGGAAGCCCTGTGAGGGTCAGTGGCATGCTATGGCAGCGGTGCGGGGGCCTTCAGGCCTCATGGAGGAGGGTGTCGAGTGAGGACCACACAGCTGCCTGTGGGAAGAATTCCTGGGGCTGTGAGGGCAGGCGGAGCCAGGGGCGGGGCTGGGCCCAACCTACAGGCACCTGGGGGCAAGTTACCAGTCTGGGCTTGACATGGGTTTGAGAGGAAGTAAGTAGGGTCATGAAGGACCCCAAGCTTTCTATCATGAACCAGTGAACAGTAGCCCTGCTAGGGCTGAGATGGGAGGGGAAGGAAGAAGCAGGCCTAGGAGGGAAAGGGACATGGGACAAGAGGTGGATGGGGTAACGGGAGGCTGGGCCAGAGTGGTGGGCAGCTGGGGTGCCTGTGGCACATGGGAAATTTAAGGCTTGGGGTCAGGGAGGATGGAGAGGGAGGACAAAAGTACCCTGGCCCCAGCAGGTAAGCCATGGACATGGGGAGCTGGCCTGCTACATCGGGGTGCAGAGGAGGAGGCCCTGGGCACTGGTGGGTGTTGAGGGTTGGTGGGGGCAGGATGTGGAAGACCCTCGTGAGATGTACCCAGTGACCAAATGGTGCTGCTACTATGGGGCTGAACCCTCTGCACCTGTGACCCAGTGTTCTAGGTGGGGTTAGTGTAGCCTATCTGAAGGAGAGGAGCCAGGTCGGTATCACCTTTCCTGTGACCTGCACACACTGGCTTTTACATGAGCTGTGGGGGCCTCTAGGCTGCATAGGAGTCCAGTGCAAGATGGGCTTGGGGCTGGAGGTGCCCAGGAGCCAGGTCCATCCAGGTGGGAGAGGAGGGTGTGGTGCAAAGCCCTGCCCCATGACTGTGGGCAGAGGTGGGCCTAGGACTGCACAGATGTGGTTCGTGGGTGGGGCACACCTTGTTTCAGTTACTGTACCCTCCTTGCCATGTGTGGTGCTCTGCTTTGACTGTGCAGTATCCCTGGGTGATTGGTCACCTGCCTGGTGTCCTTGCCCAGGATGTGGGGTGGAAGAAAAGCCCCTCAAGCAGGAAGATGAGGGCCAGGCTGGGCAGCAGTATGGGGACAGGCCTTGGGGTGGAGGTAAACCTCAGCGCCCTCCCGGCCTTGTGGGCAAGGTCCAGCTGCCTCTGGTTCAGGTTTCAGCCCCTCCCCCCACAACCAGATGCTATGGAGATGGCCAGGCCTTCCTGCTGGGGGCCTGGGCTTCTGTTGGGGGCTTCTCTGTGAGAGTGTGCTGTCAGTACCAAAGGCCTGTGCACTGCACCTGCTGTGTGCTCCCTGGCAAGTGACCCAAGGTCCATCACAGCCTGCTTGAGCCAGCTGGAGGCCAGGACATAAGGCCCACTATCACCTGCTCTGCACATGGGGGTGGATCCCACAGCTGTCTGCTCCTGGCCTCAGTTTCCCCATCCCAAGCATCATGAGCTGGATTGAGTCTCTCAGCGCTGTGTTGCTTAGGCAGCTCAGGAAGGGCTGTGGTCTTTCCTCCTATAAAAATAACTCCCGCGGCGGGTGCTGTTGTGGAAGTGACACGCCTGGGCGTCATTCTCATCCCACAGGACATAAGCTTCTAGGAAGAGGCCCAGAGGGTAGCTCACTGGGCCCAGAGTGACCCTTGCCCTTAGGCTACACTGCCTGCCCACCTGCTTCTTGGAGGACTTCCTAAGAGGACATGAGGCCAAGCCAGGTCTTGGATCCTGGCCTCCAAGTCCACATGTCTTGGGGCTGTTTTCTAGAGTGGCCAGAGCCCTCCCAGGGCAGCAGCTGCCACAGAGCTGGGGGGCACCCTGTAACCCTTGTGGCCCTCTGTGAGATGCACCCCTCACAGAGCTCTGCTGGGAAACAGAGCAGCTGTTATCCTGGAACAGAGGTTAGGTCACGTGTGGTGCCCAAGGTCACGTGGCCAGGCGGGTAGGAGTCCTCTTCTGATGTCTGGGGCAGTGCTCCGGCCTGGCAGCACCTGGCTGGCCAACATTAGCGTGTCTCTGGGCCCTGCAAGGCCTTCCTTTCCCGGCGCCGGCTCTTAGGGACTGGCTCGGGGTGAGGCCCAGAATAGCTCAGGGAGGAGTGACGGGACAGCTGGGGCTGACCCAGTGCGCCCGCACCCATGAGTGCCTGTGACGGTGGGGCTGGCAGTGGGCTGTGACTCCTGCCTGCCCCCAAGCTGCAGGCTGCTGACCCCAGGGTGGCTTGTGAGCCCATGCCTGCCTCCCTGGCCCTGGTAGCTCTCAGCCTTGCCCATGGCTTCCCCAGGTGCAGCTATGGCTGGCAGGGGAGGTTCTGTGACGAGTGCGTCCCATACCCTGGCTGCGTGCATGGCAGCTGTGTGGAGCCCTGGCATTGCGACTGTGAGACCAACTGGGGTGGCCTGCTGTGTGACAAAGGTAGCAAGGATTGGTGGACAGAGGGTGGGCAGCCAGGCAAGCTGGGTCTGCAGCACAGGAGGTGGGTGGATGTGGGGGGCCTGCCTCCTGAGAATCCCACTCTGCCTGCAGACCTGAATTACTGTGGCAGCCACCGCCCCTGCGTCAATGGGGGCACATGCATCAATGTTGAGCCTGATCAGTACCGTTGCGCCTGCCCCGATGGCTACTCAGGCAAGAACTGTGAGCGGGGTGAGTGCCCTTCCAGGTCACCAGATCTGGGGGGAGGAGCCGTTGTGGCAGACGGGAGCCTGGGTGCCACTCCCCCACCTCTCTCTGCATCTACAGCTGAACATGCCTGTGCTTCCAACCCGTGTGCCAACGGGGGCTCCTGCCACGAGGTGCCATCTGGCTTTGAATGCCACTGCCCGTCAGGCTGGAATGGGCCTACCTGTGCGCTTGGTGAGTGCCTGTATGCATCTAGTGCAGCCTGGCAACCCAGGGACTGGGAGAAGGTAGAGCTTCTGGGCCTGTGGCATAGTGATGGCTCCCACTCATGGCTGTGGACATTGTGGCCAGGGATTGAGTGACAGGAAGACTGGGGACACGGGGGACTTGGTCTCCCCTTGCACTACATGCCATGCCTTGGCCCTGCTATCTTCTTGTAGACATTGATGAGTGTGCCTCGAACCCCTGTGCAGCGGGCGGCACCTGTGTGGACCAGGTGGATGGATTCGAGTGCATCTGCCCCAAGCAGTGGGTGGGGGCTACATGTCAGCTGGGTAAGGGCTCCCTCCGGCGTGTGGGCGCATGAGCTGGGGGCTGTGCATGTGGCTGTGGCTGCTGCTGCTGGGCTTTGGGTGCTGGGTGCATGGGCTGGGCCCAAGCCTATGGCTGCCTTGTCTCGTCCACAGACGCCAATGAGTGTGACGGGAAGCCGTGCCTTAATGCTTTTTCTTGCAAAAACCTGATTGGCGGCTATTACTGTGATTGCCTCCCAGGCTGGAAGGG
Organism: Hydrochoerus hydrochaeris; assembly: GCA_004027455.1. Lineage (NCBI taxonomy): Eukaryota > Metazoa > Chordata > Mammalia > Rodentia > Hydrochaeridae > Hydrochoerus > Hydrochoerus hydrochaeris. The sequence goes on along the minus strand of PVLA01005115.1, from coordinate 35,071 downwards.
CGCCAACTGCCACATCAGTCAGTATGGGTGGGCGGCATAGGCGGGGGGCCGGGATAGCTTGGAGGACCCTGGTCTGACCTACCCTGTGCCCCTCCACAGACATAAATGACTGTCATGGGCAGTGTCAACACGGTGGCACCTGCAAGGTAAGGCCAACTGCCACTTGCCTGCCTGAGCCCTGGAGGAGCATGGGGTGGGAGGCTCACAGCCCTGTGCCCCACAGGACCTGATCAACGGGTACCAGTGCATATGCCCACGGGGCTTTGGAGGCCGGCACTGCGAGCTAGCGCGTGGGGAGTGTGCCAGCAGCCCCTGCCGTGGGGGTGGCATCTGTGAGGACCTGGCTGATGGCTTCCGCTGCCACTGCCCCAAGGGCCTCTCAGGGCCACTCTGCGAGGTGAGGCCCACTGTTGCCACCACACCAGAGGGGCCATGGTGGGAAGTGTCCCTGGGGTCCACAGGGTCACCAAAACTGTGATGAGCCCCTCCCTGGCTCAGGTGGATGGATCAGGCCCTATGCAGTGTGGGTGATGGGTGGCCTGAGGAGGCAGCAAGGAGCCTTGGGCAGGAGTGCCATCCCTGGGACTGTGCCTGTAACCTCTTGGCACACTGGCTCCCTTGCTCCCAGCCACCCGTGATTCTGAGCTGGCTTTTGTGCAGAGGGCAGCCCCTTCCCAGCCAGCTTCCTGGGGTCCACAGCAGAGGCCTGGCCTTGGGTTTGGGGTTTGGGGTTTGGGGTTATGGTCTGTCCAGGACCCTGTCTAGGCGCTGAGGTGGCCTGCCAGTGTAGGGTCAGGAGCTGGCCTTCCTGCCCGTGGGAGGAGCCCAGGCCGGATGCGCCTGTGGGAGGCAAAGGAAGTGGCCTCCATGGCGGCAAGGGGGGGGCCACAGGTGCTTCCGCCCAGCCGATGGGGCTTGGACAGGCCTGGGTAGGCGGGGGCTGTATGCCCAGAGCCAAGGGCCCCATAGTCCAGGCTGAGTGGTGGTCCAACCTCAGGGATACCTGGAGTCCTGCCTTTGTATGGACAGAGGCTGCTATTCTCAGTGTGGGGCTGGGCACTCATAGACACGCCCTGCCCTGGCCTCAGGTGGCCATGGACTTCTGCGAGCCGAGCCCCTGCCTGAATGGTGCGAGCTGTTACAACCTGGAGGATGACTACTACTGTGCCTGTCCTGAGGACTTCAGCGGCAAAAACTGCTCTGTGCCCAGAGTGCCGTGCCCTGGCGGAGCCTGCAGAGGTGGGGTGTGAACCGTGGGCAGGGGCAGGCTGGGGTGGGGGTGGGGGTGGGGGTGGGTGATGGGATGGGCCTGACTCCTCCATCCCTCTGCCACAGTGATTGACAGCTGCGGGTTTGAGGTGGGACCCAGGGGGCCTGGCATGGTGCCCTCTGGCGTGTGCGGCCCCCATGGGCACTGTGTCAGCCAGCCCGGGGGCAACTTTTCCTGTGTCTGTGACAGTGGCTTCACCGGCACCTACTGCCATGAGAGTGAGTTGTGTGCTGGGCTGGGGGGCGGGGGTTGACATTGCTCACTCTTCACTCATGTGAGCTCATGCGTCTCCCTTGCAGACATTGATGACTGCCTGGGCCAGCCCTGCCATAATGGGGGCACCTGCATTGATGAGGTGGGCGCCTTCCGCTGCTTTTGCCCCAGCGGCTGGGAGGGTGAGCTCTGCGACACCGGTGAGTGTGAGCACCTCTGCCCCACACCCCTCATATTCTCAGCTGAGCCTGGCTGGGCTGCATGACCACTGTGAGGGTGGGGACCTGGCTTCGTGCTTGGTCCCTGGGCTGGGCTCTCACGCTCCTCTATGGGAAGCCCTACCCAAGCGCCGGTGACCCCAGCTGACCGGCATCCTCACCCTCAGATTCCAACGACTGCCTCCCCGACCCCTGCCACAGCCGCGGCCACTGCCATGACCTGATCAATGACTTCTACTGTGCATGCGACGATGGCTGGAAGGGCAAGACCTGCCACTCACGTGAGTCCTTGGACCCTTGCATGTGGAGCTGCCACCAGGTCCAGAGGGATCTGGGCCTCTCGATGAGTGCTAATGTGCCCACAGGTGAGTTCCAGTGTGATGCCTATACCTGCAGTAACGGAGGGACCTGCTATGACAGTGGAGACACGTACCGCTGTGCCTGCCTGCCTGGCTGGAAGGGTAGCACCTGCACTATCGGTGAGGCAGCCTATGCCGTTCCTGCCCCACCCACTCTGGCTCCTGAGCCATGCTGGTCTGGTGGGCAACAAGCCACTTTTCCTTCCTGCAGCTGAGAACAGCAGCTGCCTGCCCAACCCCTGCATGAATGGGGGCACCTGCGTGGGCAGCGGTGACTCCTTCTCCTGCATCTGCCGGGATGGCTGGGAGGGCCGCACCTGCACGCACAGTAAGCAGTAAGGCGGTCCCCTGTGGGCGAGATGCCCTTCTCCACCTAGTTCTTAGCCCCCACCCCAGGGATCATTCCCTTTGGCCCACCAGCCAACTGACACCCCAAGATCTGTGGGTGCCCCCTTTCCCCTGGGCTCCTGTTGAGTTGAAGCCCCCTTGTCCTGGACAGTTAGTCTCTATCCTTTCACAATCCCAGGGCACCCAGGCCTACCACTGGGGATACTGTACAGGTAGGTGGCAGGCCAGTCACTTCTGTTTTTCCTCCAATCCAGACACGAATGACTGCAACCCTCTGCCCTGGTAAGTGGCACCCTGGAGAGGCTGGTTGGGTGGGGGAAGTTGTGGCAGGACCCCTGATTCCACCCTCTCTTGCAGCTATAATGGTGGCATTTGTGTGGATGGTGTGAACTGGTTCCGCTGTGAATGCGCCCCTGGCTTTGCGGGGCCCGACTGCCGCATCAGTGAGCAGCCTGTGGCCGTGGGGACAGTGGGGGTGGTTTGGGGCTAGCCCTTGGGAACCCTCAGCTACTAGGGGATCCCTAGCTTTGGGACAGCATGGTGGTATCCTGCCTCCCTATGCCACCTATCTGTCCTGCAGGGCTCCTAGGGACAAGGTGGGGTCCTATCCCAGGGAGCACATCAGAGGTCCTGGGAGGAGGAGGAGGGCACAGCAGTAGCAAGTGCAGCTCCATGTCACTCTTCCATGCTGTAGGGCTGTGGTTCATGGGTGGCAGCTCTGGGATTGGGACACACTGGGAAGGAGTCGACTCCATAGGCCCCTGTGAGCCCCTTTTACTGGGGCAGATAGGGAGGGTGAGACCTGTAGGATCTAGAAGGCTTTAGGCTGGTGAGTGACATGCAATGCCTGGCCCAACCTGGGCCGATGCAGGGCAGGTCCCGCAGGCCATGCAGGCTGGTGGCCGAGGTGTGCGTGCTCCACCCTCCCTGCGCTGGCCTGGCCAGGCCCAAGCAGGGTGCTGAGCATAGGCTCTCTCCACAGACATTGACGAGTGCCAGTCTTCACCATGCGCCTATGGGGCCACGTGTGTGGATGAGATCGATGGATACCGTTGCAGCTGCCCACCTGGCCGAACCGGGCCCCGCTGCCAGGACGGTAAGCAGCAGGGATGGCCCTGGGCAAGGTGGGGCCCAGGATCCACTCCAACCTCACCCTCTTGCACCCACAGTGATCTGGTTTGGGAGGTCCTGCTGGTCCCGGGGGATGTCATTCCCACACGGCAGCTCCTGGGTAGAGGACTGCAACAGCTGCCGTTGTCTGGATGGCCACCGGGACTGCAGCAAGGTAGGACCTGCATGAGAGCCACACGTGGCTGCTCAACTGATGCTGATACCTCTGAGACGTCAGGAGACCCATGCCCGGGTAGAGTGGGCCAGGGGCCCGAGGTCCCCCAGGACATCTTGGGAGGGGGGAATGGGCTGAGAGGGGCCTCAGGCACAGTCAGGCTGCTTATCTCTTGTGTTGGGCCCCACTGGCTGTTCTGCAGAATGCCCTTTCTAGTGTGTAGCTCAGCCTGCTTATGGGGGCCGGGCCGGGCCCTGGTGGCCGACCCAGCCACATCTCTCCCCTTCAATGTCCTTGCCCTGTGCTGCATCTGCTCAGGTGTGGTGTGGCTGGAAGCCGTGTCTGCTGTCTGGCCAGCCTGCCAGCCTCAGCGCCCAGTGCCCACCGGGGCAGCAGTGCCAGGAGAAGGCCCCAGGCCAGTGTTTGCAGCCACCCTGCGAGGCCTGGGGCGAGTGTGGTGCTGAGGAACGCCTGCTGCCCAGTACCCCCTGCCAGCCTCACTCCGGCCACCTGGACAACAACTGTGCACGCCTCACCCTGCGCTTTGACCGTGACCAAGTGCCCCAGGTGCAGTGTGGGCCTGGTGCCTGCATCCGGGCTTTCGCTGTTCCTAGGGCCAAATGAGCAGAGCCCAGAGCCTGGGTGCTGGTTGGGGGGCCAGGTCTGGTGCCCATACTGCTCTCCCTGGGTTTAGACATGGGTGACCATGGCAAGCCCTGGGATGATGTTCAAGGTCCTGCCCTCGTTGTTACCCAGGCTCAGATTCCCAGGGCCCTCTCCTCCCCTCTCCTTTTTCGGAACTCCTTCAACGAGAACAGGATGGGGACAGGGATCACCCCCTGCTTCTTAGCTCTGCTCCCTGGGGGCTATGGGGTGTGACTGCCAGGCGCCCATGGGTGGCGCTTTGCCTCCTTGTGCTTATGTGCTGCCCATCTGCCCAGGGCACCACTGTGGGTGCCATCTGTTCCGGGATCCGCTCTCTGCCTGCCACAAGGGCAGTGGCTCGAGAGCATCTGCTGCTGCTGCTCTGTGACCAGGCATCCTCGGGGGCTAGCACCGTGGAGGTGGCTGTGGTGAGTGTGGATACCTGGGTGGCCTGCAGTGTGCTAGAGAGCTGAGAGGGATCCATCAGAGGGCCAGAGGGCACAGCAGAGGGACTGAGGCCAGCTGGATACAGCGTCCCCAGTGCCTGAGCGGCTCAGCAGGGCCAGGGGTGGCCGAGGCCATCCGGGCAGGGTAGATGGGAGTTGGACAAGGTGTGGTAGTAGAGTGCCAGGGCGTCTAAGACTAGAGTGGCCAGCTGTTATCAGTTACAGAGTAAGTGTGGGATGAGATGGCTCCAGGAATGCATCCAGAGCAGAGTCCTACAGCAGGCTTAGCTATGTGGTGTGGAGAGAGAGGTCCCAGTGGGGCTGGCCCAGGCTGCAGAGATGGTGCTAGGCCGGATGCTGGGTTTCAGGGCTGTGGGCAGGGCTAGCCAGGCCCCTTCTTCAGCCATGGAGGTAGCCTTGGGGTACTGCCCGTAGCTGGCAGCAGGCTGGGCTTACCCTAATTAGAGGCACCCCAGGGAGGAGGTGCTATGCAGAGGGTGCTTGGTAGTAAAGGGAGAGGCAGGGTTAGCATGGAATTGCAGCATGACTGCTCATACTGCCCAGGGGGCAGGGACAGGGGAGAGCACGGGCAGTGCTGACGTGCACAGCCGGGAGATCTGGGGGCCAGTAGGGGAGGGCAAGGTGGGGAGTAGACTAAAAAGGGCTGGAGGCCGGGGGTTAGTGGAAAGGGCAGGTCCAGGCTACCCCACCCAGCTCTGCCCACTGGGTGTGTCCCAGCTGCAAGACTCCCCCGTGAGCCCCAGAGCCTCAGGCTCCGCACTCCTATGCGGAGCACCATGTAGGTCTCATCCTTGCATCCAAACAGCTGAGAGCTGGATGTGGCCTCTGGCTGGGCTGGGCCGGTTTTGGACAGGGTGCCTTTGGGTGGTCCCACAGTCCTGTCCTCTATTGCAGTCCTTCAGTCCTTCGAGGGACCTGACTGATAGCAGCCTGATCCAGAGTGCGGTCCACGCCATTGTGACTGCCATCACACAGCGAGGGAATAGCTCATTGCTGCTGGCCATCACCGAGGTCAAGGTGGAGACCGTGGTCATGGGCAGCTCTTCCACAGGTAAGTGGGGATGGCAGGGGTTCCCCAGAGCCTCAGGCCTTGGGTACCTGACAGGCAGCGCTCCTCCAGGAGTGGGCTAGTACACCCGACCTGGCCTGGGACCCCTCCCTCCAGCCAGGGACCAGCGGGATGCTGAGGCTGGCATGGCCTCCTACTCATGCTGCCCTCTGCCAGGCCTGCTGGTGCCAGTGCTGTGTGGCCTGTTCAGCGTGCTGTGGTTGGCCTGCGTGGTCATCTGTGTGTGGTGGACCCGGAAGCGCAGGAAAGAGAGGGAGAGGAGCCGCCTGCCACGAGATGAGAGCACCAACAACCAGTGGGCCCCGCTCAACCCCATCCGCAACCCCATCGAGCGGCTGGGCGGCAGTGGGCCGGGTGGTGGGACCCACAAGGATGTGCTGTACCAGTGCAAGAACTTCACACCGCCACCACGCAGGGCCGGCGAGGTGCTGCCCGGGCCGGTGAGCCCTGGGAGTGGTGGAGAGGATGAGGAGGATGAGTCGGGCCGAGCGGAGGAGGACTCCCTGGAGGCGGAGAAGTTCCTCTCACACAAATTCACCAAAGAGCCCAGCTGCTCGCCGGGGAGGCCAGCCCACTGGGTCTCGGGTCCCAAGGTGGACAACCGTGTGGTCAGGAGTGTCAAGGACGTGCGCTACGCTGGCAAGGAGTAGGACACAGCCGCTCTGCTGCCGCACCTCGCCACACCACGCTGCCTGTCGCGCCTTGGGGGCCGAGACTGTGTGCATAGTTTATTTTGTGTAAAAAACACCAAAAACAAAAAACAAATGTTTATTTTCTATGTTTCTTTAGCCTTGTATAAATTATTCAATAACTGTTAGGCAGCGAACAACGGCGTATTCTGGAATAGTTGCTATTTTTGTAAAGTTTCCGTGTCACATGCACCGTGTGGCAGGCAAGAGTGGAGTGTTTTGTGTTCTCACCAAATCGTGTGGCCTTTGTTTCCAGAGGTCGTGCACTGTTTACAGAATCTTCTTTTTTATTCCTCACTTGGGTTTCTCTGTGGCTCCAGGCCAAAGAGCCTGTGAGACCTATTGGTGTGGCCTAGGGCCCTGAGTGGGACCTGTGGCTGTCAGGGGACCTGTGGCCAGCAGAGAGGCCTGGGTCTTGTCAGTGGGACCCATGGCTGTCAGTGGGACCTGCGATTGTCAGCCTACCTTGGCTGTCTGGACCTGTGGCCAATGGCGTGGCTGCCTCTGTGGTTGACAGTGTCGCCCACGGCTGTTGTGGGACCTGTGGCTGTCAGAGTGACATGTGGCTGTCGGTGGGACCCGTGACTGGAGGTGGGACTCCGTGGTCAGTGTGGCCCAGGTTGCCAGTGTGGCCTGAGGTTGTGCCAGCTCAGCCTGCCGTCCATGCTTCTCCCACCCAGACCTCTCCAGAGACCTCTCAGCTCTGCTTCCAGAAGTGCCCTTCCCCACCACGCGTCCCCTCCTGGGACGTGGCAGAACCGAAGCTTGTGACAAGTGCCTTCACACAGACCCCTCGCAGCTGTCAGCATTCGCCGTGGGCACCAGGCTCTGCCCCTGCCAACCCTGGCTGCCCCTAGTGAAAGTGCATTTCTGTACATATGTACATATTAAATGAATCACTCTGTATATTTGATTTAATAACTTAAATGTTTTGGTCTCCCTGTTCTTTGAGTGCTGTTGCTTTTTTATTTGGAGTCAGGGTGCATGCAGGCAGGAAGGTGCAGGAAGAAGGTCTGGGGGAGACCAGGTGACCTTGATGGCTGTGGGAGTGATGTTGACTGTGGCCCTGCGGGCAGCCTGAGCCTGGAATGTGTTGGTATCCTTTGTTGGTGGACACGGCTGGGTGCCTGGCACCCCAACTCCCAAAAACCAGCATGGAACTTAGGAAGCTGCTCAAAGTCGCTTTGTATGGAGAGCTGTTGAATTCCTCCTGGTGAGTTTTGGGTCGAATCTGAGAAAGGAGCTGAAAGGTACAGCTGCAGCTCACCAGTGCGGACAGATGGGCCCAAGCCCTGGGTGGGACCTGCCCGTGTGCAGATGCTCACCATGTGGGAGGTGATAGAGAAGCTGAGAGCAGCATGCGGAGAAGACAGCACACTGCTCATTCTGCCCTGGAGCCACCTCCCTGTGGCCACAGGACATGTATCTTGGTGGTAAGTGGCCAGCCCATGTCTTGCAGGCCTTTTGTGGCCCGAGGTTGGACCCCAATGCCAAACCCTCTCCTCCCTGTCCACAGGGGTGAGCCAGGCAGTGCAGTGGTGGCCTGTGACAGGTCACTGACAGCTCCATCACCAGCGCAGCCTGACTTGGGATCCTCCATCCAGAACCACTGCACACTCACAGATAAGTGACTCTACAGTCAGCAAAGAGTCCGCGGCTAAAAACTCAGGCCTGGCCCTGCTGTCGCTATTGCAGCCTCAGACAGAAGTACAGCGGCTCCGAGGTGGCGTTAGGACACCACACCTGGACTGTGGGAGGAGGGCACTCATGGGGCTCAAAGAAGTCTGCCATGTGGGCCTCCGCAGGCCAAAAAGACTTGAGTGTGGAGCAGACGTGGCAGGGAACCTGGCAGGCCATCCGGCAGTGCCATGGAAGACGGTGGCCCCTGATGATACCACAAAGGAAGGACTGCAAGGCTAGCCAAACTTCAAAACCATGGTGCACCCAAGGGTTTCACAGGATTCCACATGGCCCTAGGCCTGCACAGGAGACCTGCAGGAGTGCTGGCACCAGAGAACTAGGTGCAGTGACTACACAGCAGAACTAGGCCCTCATGGGATCCTCCCAGGCCCCACCCAGCAGCCTCCCTACCCCTGCCTGGCCCTGCTCAAGAAAGGGGTGCTATGCAGCAGGGTAGGGGTAGGGGTAGAGCTGTCCAGATGCCTCTCCAGGCCAGGCTATGGTCAGTCGTATGGAGGGCCGCATTGGAGAGCCTGCTTGGGTCTGCTGGGCTGTAGTGTACTAGGCTTTGCTGCCAGTGCTGCCCACTTGGGTGACCGTAGAGGCTAAGCTCAAGGACAGTGACCCAGCCTCTGCCCCTTGTTCACAGCATGCTGCTCGTCCCACCTCAGCCTCAGGGCTGTGGCCTCACTGCCTGTTCCTCCTGGGCAGAGAGCAATTGGTCTTCATGAGGGCAGCTCCAGCCAGCAGATCCAGCCAATGGAGAGAGAGTGGCTCTGGCACCTGGCTGGTGGCCACGCATGGTGATGTGGGGCCCTGGGGGTCCTGACTGATTAAGATAAAAGGGGGCTGCGGAGTGGGTAGGGAGCCCCTAGTGGGGACCTTACTGCTCGACTTTGTCCTGAAAGCTTGAGGCTCCCCCTGTTGCCCTGGAGTGGTCTGGAGAGCGGCCGCAGACACAGCGGCCTCCTGTGTGGCATCCGCTCTCAGAGCCTACCCTCTGTGCTGCCTCCAAGGCATCTGTGTCATCTCTGATCCTCCCACTCAGTAGCTTTGGGTTATTGGTCGGAAAAGGTGAGTCCGTACACTGGCAGGGCCTGCTCCTCAGCTATAATAGTGACCTCCCAGGTGCAGCAGGCAGGAGCTTTGTGCGCCCAAGGCAGAGGTGTGAGCCCAGGCCCCTGGACTCCCAAAGCCCACCTGGCGAGTGGAGTCTGTCCTGCTTGTAGACCTGCATGTCCCAGTAGAGTCTGTCTTCTTGTTTGTGGCTAAGACCCCAATGCTGCAGTGAGAGACAGCAATGGGGCTGGGAGCAGCCAGCAACATGCCATTATAGGGTGCAGGGCCAAGGAGGACGAGCAGCAGGTATCAGGCTTATGGCCTGGGGATGGAGAGGGCTATGTGTCTCTGAAGGTGGGTGATCAGCTGGGATGTGGGCAGCAGGGCTCACTCTTGGCCACGGTGCCTTGGCCTGTGCTCTGGCCTGCAGGGAGGTGACATATTTCCCGGCTTAGGCTGAGGGATGCTTCCCTTCCAGTGTCCTGAGCTACCTGGGGCCAGGCTCATACCCGTTGCCACCAGGATGCCTGCCTGGCTCCCTGCCTGGCTGCTGCCTTGGCACTCAGCTCTGGGGACTGTGCCAGTTGGTCTGCTTGGCGACAGCCCTGACTGCTGTGTCTCCGAAGAAACCAGCCCCAGGGGCAGGGAGGCAATTCAGCATGAAGCCCAGTCTCAGGGGGCCGGGGTGTTAACCTCTGCTGGCTAGGACACAGGCAAACGGGGCGATAGCTCCACAGTGGCCCCAGCTATCCCTCATTCCAGCCAGGCTGGCCCGTTTCTCAACAGACTGCAGGCCAGGTCCTCCAAGGAGCCCAGTGTGCTGGGAAGGCCTGGGACAGGTGACCTGTGGCCTGGGCTACACCATTGTGCAGAAACAGGCCTGTAGGATGAGATCTGCCTTACTACATGCTTTGTGGCCCCCACAAACTCATTGCAGAGGTAACCAGGATGTGGGTCTCAGGTAAACACCTGGATGTGGGTCTCGAGGGCACCAGCAGGAGGTATCCAGCACAACAGCCTGGTGAGCAGGGGCCATTCTGAAAAGTCCTCAGGGTAGGAGATGGCACTGGGGTTGCACAAATTTGTGAGCACGTTTTTCTGCTTTGTTTGTTTGGTGCCAGGGATTGAATTCATGACCTCGTGTTTGCCAAGCATGTGCTTATGCCACTGAGCTAAACCCCTGGCCCTCATTTTTCTACTTTAAATGATGAATTGCATGGCATAGATAGGGCTCCAATTCCTGTTACAAGCACCCAAAGGCTGCAGGGTGGCTTCCTCGCTAAAGCTTCTTGATCATTTGATCACGATACTAAACTAGGTTCGTGTGTATGTGTGTGTATGTGGGTGCGTGCGCGCGCGCCTGGTAATGAGGATTGAACCCAGGGCCTTCACAATGAGTTCCATACTTCTTTATTTTTTATTTTGAGACAAGACCTCAGTAAGTTGCTAAGTTCCCTTGGCTGGGCTTGAACCTGTGATCCTCCTTCCTCAGCCTCTCAAAGTGCAGGGATTATAGGTACATGTCCCCATATCTTATTGAATTCTAGGTTTCATATGAAGATAAAAGCTGAAGCACAGAAAACCATGTTCAGATTGTAAAAATTGTTTCCATTTTTCAAAGTACCAATGTCTTTGCTCTTAGTTACGGTGAATCCACTTGGGTCTTAATCCAGTTGAAAAGAAGTCTTTTTTTTTTTTTTTTGAGAGAAGGTCTCGCTATATAGTTCAGGCAGGTCTTGAGTTCATGTGTAACCCATGCTGGCCTTGAATTCGCAGTGATCCTCCTGCCTCAGCCTCCTGAGTGCTGAGATTACAGACATGCACTACCGCGCCCAGGCCTCTATATGAATTTTAAAACCAGGTTGCCACCCCTCTAAATTACTGAGATTTTGCCTTGTCTTGCAGCCTTTAATTCTGAAACCATTCTTATGAGAAATTGCAGACACAGTGCAGACACCTGTGTGCCAACCGTGCTGCCCTCTACGTGCGCTGCACCTGTCACCAGCGTCAGGCAGCACAAGGGCTCACCCTATGCAGTCGCCCTGGCTGGGTATTGGCCATGGCCCATGTCTGCCGCACTTGTTTCCTGGTGTGCTTTTGTGATTGGTCCTGTACCGCTTCAACACAGTAGATCACACTACCTCCACCATGACCAAGAGCCCAGCCCGGCTCTCCAGGCCACAGCGACACACTCTCGGATGCACGGTGCGGTGTTCGGATTGCCTTCTCCCACTTAGCCCCTGCGTTCCACTTCCTGCATGGCTCATTGCTGTTCTGTGGCTGGAACCCAGGGCCTCACACAAGCCAGGTGAGCACACACACGCCCGCCCCACCGCTGAGCTGCCTTTGCAGCCCTTCTTACTTTTTATTTTGAGACGGGGTCTTGCTAAGTTGCTGAGTTTGAACTTGCGACCCTCCCGCCTCAGGCTCTGGCATAGCTGGATTGACAGGGGTGCACCACTGTGTTCAGCTTGTTTGTCAAAATGCACAGAGTGCTGCTCCTCATCTGATCACCGGAGCTGATTTACCCACTTGCCTCTGAAGGACAACGTCGTATGTGCTTCCAGTTTGGGGCAATTGTAACCAAAGCTGGTGCACACACTGGCGCACAGAGCTCTGTGTGTCTAAGCTTGCAGTTCATTCCCGTGAATGCTAAGGAGCATGACGGCCATGGGCATCACTGTATCTTAGAATCCGCCTCCAGCAAACTGGAGCCCTGCGTCCCCTCATCTGTGCTGTGGGTGTTGGGTTTTCTAGTAGCTTCTTCCCTCCCCAGTGGTCATCTGAAAAGATTTGCAATACCTTGGTGACACAAGACAGTAGCCAGTTACTCGCTTTCGTCAGTGAGTTTAGGGTTTTCCCTCCTTGTAAGTAGCACTTGCCCTTGGTTATAGGCGTTGAGGGACAGTGCTTTGCTGGGTGCACCTTTTGCCAGTGCAGTCTCCTCCTGTCTTCTCATTCCTTGGATGGTGTCTTTCTCAGGGCAGGGTTTTTTTTAGCTCTGACAAAGGTGTAATTTTCTTGGCTGGGGGTTGAAGCGAGGGCTTCATGCTGAGGGGCATCCCTAGCCCTTTCGCTTTTTCTTTTGAGATGACATTGGTGTGCTGGGATCGCAGTCCTTGTTGGCCTTCATCCTGCTGTGTGTTATCTGAGCTTCCAGGCTGAGGTTTGGTGCCTGACTTGAACTTGGGGAAACTCCTGGTTACCACTGCTATAGTGTTTCTTCTGCTCCCCTCTCTTCCTCTGTCATTTCCCATGTGTATGTGTCACTCTTTGCTAACTGTCCCAGGGTGCTTGGATGTTTTGCTTTTTCCCAGTCCTTTCTCTCTTTGCTTCTCACTTTCTATGCCATATCCTGGTGCTCAGAGGCCCACTCCTTGGCTGTGCCCAGGGTTCTGCTTGGCCACAGTGATTTCTTTGCTCCTGGGCTTGTGTGTGGCTGCCTGGCATCTCCCTGGCCTTGGGGCTTCCCACCTCTGCTCACTTCACCCAGCTGGCATCCCAGATATCTCTTTGTACATAAGAACCCTGAGCATCTGTGTCTTCCACCTGCATCTTGCCTTGTTATTTCTGCTCAAGCTGGATGTGATGAGCAGGTCTGAGAGTTGAGGTGTAGAGTGGGAAGTGTCCTGCATCCTGTGGGCCTCACTGTGTGTGAGCACCACCAGGGGCTTTGGTCCCTGCTGCAGGTGGCACAGGATGGCAGGGAGCTGGTTGGTGTGGAGGGGCCTTTCCTCCAGGAGGCACCATGAGAACCTGCCAGCTCCAGGAGGGGACTCATGAAAGTGGGGGGGCCCTGGATGGGTGCTGTTGGAGACGAGCTCCCAGGCAGGCTGCACGTGTCCCACTGAGGCCTCACACGGCACCTGCCTCCTGGGCACAGCTGTGGCTGGCACCTGGCCTATGCCTACTTCACTTCTGCTTGGCTGTGCCATTCACCTATTGTCAGGACCAGGGACAATCAGCTTTCTCCTCAGGCAGGCTCTGGGGGTCCTGTTTGACTTTTGAAGACACCATTTTGGTTTTCCTGCTGGGATTGGTCAGCTTGTTTGAATGTACAGGTGAACCCTGGGAGGACTGGGTCTTGACAAACCCAGACCTTCTGCTCCAGAGATTTTGGCCTTTCTACTTTGTTCCTTGTGAATTTCTCTCAGCAATGGTTTGTTGCTGGTTTTTTTTTTGTACTCTTGATATCAAACTCTTGATCTTGTGCTTGACAGACAGGTGCTTATGCCACTGAGCTGAATCCCTGGCCTCACTGCTGTTTTTTAAATTTAAATTTTTAATTTTTTCTGCAGGTCCAGGTTTTGTGCATGCTTAGCAGTTGTTCTACCACTGTGGTTTTAATTTTAAAAATTAATCAAAGCTAGGTGGGGTAGTCTACACCTGTAAGTCCAGAAGCTTGGGGGGCTGAGGCAGGATGGTCACAAGTTCAAGGCTAACCTGGGAAACTTAGTAAGCACTTGTTTCAAAATGAAGTTTTATTTATTTATTTATTTATTTGTTGTTTACTTGCTTGTTTTTGAGATAAAGTCTCACTGTATTTCAGGCTGGCCTTAAATTCATATGTAGCCCAGGCTGGCCTCAGACTCATGAGATCCTCCCACCTCAGCCTCCCAAGTGCTGGAATTGCAGGTATATGCCACCATGCCCAGCCAAAATAAAATTTTAAAAGGGCTGGCAATATAGCCCTTTTAATGGTAGAATACTTGCCTAGCATGCCCTGGGCTCCATTCCCCGGTACTATACACACACAAAAATTAAACTTTTTCCAACTATAAAAATACAATAATAGACTTTTTTCCACCCCACACCTCACCACTGTCCCATTGAAATGTCTTGGACTGATTGAGCACATTCAGCTTGTTCACTGGAAAGAATTTAGAAACAACAGAAAAATACAGAAACTAAGGGAATCCATCATCTATGATTCAGAAACAATTGCAGTTAACATATGGGGATTTTGTTTTGCTTTGTTTTCTGTTCTTTTATTCCATGTTCATTTGTAGTGTGAATTCATGGAACAGTGTGTCTTGTGTCAGCTGGCATCAGCCACTTACAGGAGGAGAGATCTGTTTGGGCTCACAGTTTCTGGCTTCTGAGCTTCCAGTCCTGGTCAGAGACTCCATGGCTTTGGGCTGTGGGAGAGGAGCTCCAAGGCAGGAGGTACAGGGAGGAGAAGCCAGGAAGCAGAGAGAGCCAGAGCAGAGAGGCTGGGGGCCAAGTTCAGTCCCTGTGTTAGTCAGTGCTGCCTGCGGGATCACATGCAATATGAAATGTGTGTGATTATACAAGGGATTCACATGGGTCAGTGGTGGAAGAGCCCCAGTGAGCTGGGGGATCCCAGAGTGGTCAGGCATCCAAGCCTGCAGGCTCACTGTAGAGACACTGGTGCAAATCTGCACTCGACAGTGGATGTCCATGGTGGAAGGCTGAGGGAAATGGAGACCAAAGTCCAAAGAAACCAGTGAAGACTGGAGCTTCTCTGAAGCGAGGCGACGCTTCCAGCTTCTTCCCCTTTTTATTCCGTCCAGGCTACAAGCCTATTGGTTGGTGCCTCCCGCATCTGGGGTTTGCTGGCCCATATGCCACTCATCCACAGACATACCCACAGGCACACCCAGGACTTACTCATCCACCAGAGGACCCTTACTCAAGTCAGGTTGACAGGCCTCCCCTACTATGGTCCACACCCTCCAACCAGCTGCATCTCCTGGTAGCCCATTTAGTGAGGAGCCGTGCCAAGGATGAATTCCAGTGCTGGGTTGGCCCTTCATGGTCCAGTCACTTCCAAAGCCCATCTCCTGGCCTTTGGGGATGTTTTAGACCCAAACCCCACATCATTCCACCGTCTCAAGTACAGCTCAGGTTTGGTGCTCAGATCTGGTGCATCTTTTCTCAAATAGCCCCTTAGTATTTCCTGTTTTCTGACGCTTCTGCAGATATGTTTTATTTTTCCATTTCCAGTTCTTCCTTGCAAGAATATAATTGATTGTTATTTGTTGATCTAACACCCACAACCCTGCTAATTCCCTTATCTGTTCTAGTTTCTGCATAATCTCCACTGGTGACAAGGTATGGATGGGCTCATCTGACAGTCTGCCTTTCTATTCCTAGACACAAAATTGCTGAGGTGTGGGCATGGAGCACACTGAAGACCATGCTTCCTACTGAGGCAGAGCCACCCTGGCTGGCTGGGGACACGAGGCAGACACATCCTCGTCACATCTCAGTTCTGACACATGACGTCCCCCTCTGGTGACTGTGCAGGGGTCCTGAGGACGGCCTGCACAGCCATGAGTTACAAATGTGCCCGTCAGTGTCCCTGTTCTCACGGCAGGGCGTCACCCCAGGACTTGCCCCTGCACCAGCCCCTAGGCTTGCCCCCCTGAGCCACCTCCAGGGCCCAGGAGGCAGAGCTAGGGAGTGGCAGCCTCTCACTCACTCCTGGCCCTGTGGTGGCGCTCTGTTCCTGCCCTGTGGAGGCCAAGTCCATTTGCTGCCATTCTTTGTCCCTGTTGGGTCAAACCATACAAAATCGCATTTTGCTGTTGTTGTTCAAGCAGCCACATCAGAGCAGTTTTGTGATTCAGCATAATTACATCAGTGCAGCCGGTGCTCACCATGATTTTCTTGGGGTTGGGCTCCCAGTCGCAGGCAGATTGGCCCTGGGAGAGAATGCTGGGACCTGCCATGCACACCCATGTTCAGGTTGCTCCAGTCCAGGCAGAGGGCTGAGGATGCAGAGCAGCCAGCACTCTGGTGGCCACACTGGCTTCCGTCCCCTCCTTTGGAACACCCACCCTTCTGTGCTCTCCATCTTAAACTAACCCTGGAGAACCCTGCACTCAGGGCTACCTCTCCTCCTCAACAGCTGGGTCTGGGGGCATCAGCCTTGTGACTGGCCTGGTACACTCGAGCCTCCCACTGCCACTCTGTCCTCATATCTGGGACCAGAGCTCGGAGGGCAGGGCTGGGTGGGCCCCAGGCTGAGGAGAGTGCATAGGTGTCCTGCACACACTCTTTGCACACATGGGCAAGTGTAAATATCCAATTGCTTCAAATACATTTTCACTTGTGCCCTAAAGTGATATGTGCTGACTGCTGGCAGTCCAGGGTCCTTGTCACTTGAGGACTTAGATTTCATTGTTGTTCAGTTTCAATACCACTGTTTTCTTGTATGTGAAACCTGGTGTTTTGAAAACTGTGGCCTAAGTCTCAAATCCCACAGGCTTTCACTGCTGAGCACAGCTGTGTGGAGGTCTGGGGTCCGCAGTGGCTTCCCTGGGGCAGCCGAAGCCTTGGCTCCTTCTGTGGGGTCTGCAGAGGCCAGAGGGTCATGTGTGAGGGATGTCAGAGACCTGGCCCCTTCCTTCTTTCTGTGTCTCAGCTGCCTTCATAGGAGCAGCTGGACTCTACTTGTACTTCCTCTGCAATGGGGCTTCTGTTGGCTGGGACCTCTGAGCCCTGAGCCAAATCGAACCTCTCCTCCTTGTAAGCTGTCACATCAGTGTTTGTCAGAGGACCAGAAGCTGACTGCACACCCTCCTTGCTGGGGAGATTGTTCCAGCTCTACCTCACAGGGCTTAATCCTGCTCTGTCTCCTCCACGTTGGCCCTGTGCCCTGGGCTGGGGTCTGAAACCACCTCCAACTCTTGGCCCCGTGGGCTCTGTGCTTGGAGGCACTGCTATCAGGCAAACCAGGATGTGGGAGGCGGAAGAGCCACCCACGGCCAGCCGGCTGTGGCACAGAGGACGCAGGTCTGCTGAAGGTGAGACTGCAGGGTTGCAGCACCTTTGACCGCCTCTGTGCCCACCCTTGTTTTAAACCCTGCATCTGCCTGCCCCAGGTTTGCTCCTGAGGAGAAAACTGGGTGTCCGACTGTGCAGCTCCACCCTGAGTGTGAGCAGGATGAACTTCAGGAGGGTACAATGCCCCTGGGACTTCATGACAGGCACTGAGGGAGTAGGCAGCACATCCAGCTTGGCCTGAGGGCCAGGCTTGCTTTGGTGCCTGCTGGGTTTGGGGCTGGGCAGGCCAACTCTGCAAGGAAACCCACACCACGCATCTGGCCCTTTCCCCATGCCCAGGGTCACAGGCTCAGCTCAGCTTCAAGCAGGTCTGGCCTTGGTCTGGGGGAGCTAGCAGCCTGGTGGTGTCCCCACACCCCTGGTGCATCTAGTCTCAGGTAATGGCTCCACAGCTGTGACATCTGTTTGTCCACACTTCTCCCTTCTTGGGAAGCTTGGCCTTCTGAGCAGAGCCCTGCCCTCCCAATCAGGGGCCTCCTGCAATGACCTCACGTAGGCCTTCCGGCTGTGACCAGCCCTCATGGCGAGGAGGCTGCAGCTCACAGAGCATTCTCCAGGGCCCAGCAGTGGCTGTGGGACCTGCTGTGGGACCCTACCTGCGCACAAGTGTTCCCAAGGTGTGTGGCCTTGAGTGGGTGTCCATGTTGCCAGCAAACTCATGTGGTAGGTGCGCTGAGCTTGGGGAGCCAGAACAGGGTTCTGGGACAACGTGGGGCAGGTGCCCATGAAGAATCGTTTGTGGTCCATCTGTGCCCAGTGAGGGGGACAGGCTGCTCCCCCAGTCTCCTGGTCTGTGGTGTCCTTTGCTAAGATATAGTTCTAATTTAACCCTTTCCTTTTGTATGTCCAGAGTGCTCTCTGCTGACTCAGAGTCAATGTTGTCCCTTTGCTGTGGTTCCACAGAGCAGCAGTGTAACAGCTTCTCTCTCTCTCTCTCTCTTTTTTTTTTTTTTGTACCAGGGATCGAATTCACAACCTTGAACTTGCCAGGCAAGTGCTTATGCCGCTAAGCTAAATCCCCAGCTTGTCACTTCTCTTTGTGGCTTTTTGGGTGAGGAGATTTGGGGAGAACCACACATAGCATGCTTCTTCCTCTCTACGAAATGAACCAGGAGAGGCCCACAGGCAAACTTGTAGAGGTGAAATCAGATCTGGGACCAACTAGCGCTGGGCTGGAGGAGCTTTCCCAGGGCCCCTGGCACCGAATCTTTCCTGCAGACTAGCAGGTGACGCCAGGAAGAGAGGGTGAAGGCAGAGCATTGGCCTTCAGAAAGATGTTTGGCTTCTCTATGGCCTTGTAGCTCAGCCTGAGCTTCACATCACATGTCAGGATGTCCTTGCACTGTCCTTGTCTTGGCTATGATTGTGTGGCCCTGGGGTACAGCTGGGGCAACAGCATCTCATCTCCCCAGCTGTATGATACTGGCAGGAACGGCAGCTTTCCTTAGTGCTGGGTAAGAAGTCACCGAGGCGCAGGGACTGTGCATTTAGCTCGCAGTTCTGCAGCTTGGTTATTTGGGCCAAGTTTGCTGGGTGTGGCAGGGTGTGCACATGATTGTGTCCACTGCTGTTTCTGCAGTGAGCTGATGGGTCAGTGGGTCTGCCTGGCTGCTTTTCTCAGTGGCATTGCTCTTGCCTTGCTCCTTACTGATGCATCCTTGGTCACAGTTGGTCACAAGGCCATCCCTGGCTGGGGCCAGTGAAATTGATCTTCTCCTTGACCAGAGGAGGGGCCAAGGATGTAGTCATTTATGATCATTTACCTCTGAGGCACAGCTGCACCCTGCTGCCACCTACTTGGCATGGTGTGCTCCATGCCCTCCTGCTTAATGGAGCTCAGCCTTGTAACAGGAGGGTCTAAAGCAGCTGGAAGAGCATTTGGAATCCACAGCCAAAGCTGACTCCTTCTGTGTTGGTGTTGGGAACAAAGTGACACAATCAGCGTTTTTTTGTTTTTGTTTTTTAGTTCTCTGTTTCTTTTTCTTTTTTACATATGGAACGCTTCACCAATTTGCGTGTCATCCTTGAGCAGGGGCCATGCTAATCTTCTCTGTATCGTTCCAATTTTTGCATATGTGCTGCTGAATTGAGCACAATCAGCGTCTTTAAACCCTGAGCTCAAGGCACGGTCAGAGAGTGAGAGGCTTCTGCAATCAGTAGAGAAGCCCCTGTGCTTCAGGCTGCTGAGTTGCTGTGGCCCAGAGCTGGACGCAGAGACTGCGCTGGGAGTGTCTGTGGCGTGGCGGGGTGCACTGAGCTCCCACCCTCCGCTAGGTCTCTGCTGGGCGATTTAGAGCCAGGAGAGAGGCGGTCCAGGCACCACAGTGCTCACGCCAAGCGGGAGAGGCCCTTCCTATGGCACTGGGCTGCCCGGGCTTGTCTGAAGACCTTGCTCTGACCTCACCTGATGTGGTTACTTTGCAAGCAGGTGCCGATTTTCATCACGCTTCACCACCGCCACCCTGCACTGCCTGCAAACCTACAATTAGAATCAGATCCCAGCATGTCCCAGGGGCTAAGCACAAACCTAATCTGGAAAGAGGAGGCTTACACATCAAACGCCTCGCGAGCTCTGTTCTTACGGTGCTGGGGGGCTCCCGCGCGTGGGCTGGCTCCGCCAGCACTGAGCCGGGGTGGGGAGGGCCCTGCATGCAGAGGGACCAGCCTAGCAAGCTGTGTGTACACACAAGACATGCAGTGGGCAATATTTTTAGCTTAAAGAGCTGGAAGTGGGCTGGGGATTTAGCTCAGCGGCGTAAGTGCCTGCCTTGCAAGCACGTGGTCGTGAGTTTGATCCCTGGTACCGATAAAAAAAAAAAAAAAAGAGCTGGAAAGGGGGCCACTTGCTTTCTCCTAGGTTGGCAAAAATCTGAACATGAATTCGCCTGCTGACTAAGACTGAGTTGCGGGGCTGGTCTTGCTCAGTGTAGGGAGGGAGTCACACATTTTGGCCCCAAAAAGACCCTGATGGGACTCCTCTCAGCAGGGCCTCAAGAAACCATAGAGAGGAAAACACTGCTCTGCAGACAGCTGGGTGCTGCCTCCTCTAGACAGGAGTGAGAGAGGGTGCTGCCGTTTGGATAAGGTCGCCCCTAGCATCCCTGTCCTTAGGCTAAGGGTGGGGCGTGTCCTGGAAGGGATTGGCATGGTTCACCTGGGCACCCTTGGTCCCCAGCCCTGGCACTCACTCTGTGGTCTCTTTGCTGGCACACACTTCTGCTACCATACTGCCCTTGTGATGTCTCCCAAGGGTGTCTCCTGAGGCTAACGCAGAGGTGCCCCCAGTCTCGGACTTTCAGCCTCCAAAACTGGGAGCAAAAAAAGCTTTTCTTTATAAAGGACCTGGCCTTGAGGATTTTGTATTAGTAACAGAAAATGGATGGATACACAGGGAGAGGGTGGTCCTGAAATGGGCCCCCCGAGGGGTGTATTGGGCAGGTTCCTCTTTAAAGGTCAGAGAGTAAGAACGGAAGCACTGAACAGAACTAAAAAAACCAAAAGATGCTTTTCTTTCTATTCTTTCTATTCTCTGGTTTCTATTCTCTGGAGTGGCTGGGGATTTAGCCTCAGTGGCAAGTGCCTGCCTGGCAAGGGTGAGGTCATGAGTTCAAATCCCTGGTACCAAAAAAAAAAAAAAAAAAGATGCTTAGAACTAATAAGAAAATCTAAGGGCTAGTTCCTTGGAGGCAAATAAAAATGAAACACAGATAATTAGAAAAATTAAGCAAGGAAAGAAGAAAGTTAAAACATACAAAAGAAACACCTATAATCACAGTGCTTGGGAGGCTGAGGCAGGGAGATTGCCACGAGTTTGAGGCCAGCCTGGGTTACACAATGAATTTAAGGCCAGCCTGAACTGCACTGTGAGATCCTGTCTCAAAACATCATCAACAACAAAAATGTATACAAAATAAAATAATCATGGAAATGGAAAACAATTTAAAGAGAACACCTTGAATGTCAAGCAAATAAAACCTGGTTCAAACAGATAGTTTTATGAAAACATATTATAATTAATAATCATAATTATGTTACAGCAGATGCCTGAAGAGTAAGGCAGACTACTTTCCAAGACAATCCCCACAGAGCCATCAGGCATGGATAATTCCTCAAGAACATCATGCACTTTAAGGAAAGGATTAACTCTAATACTATATAAAGTACCCAAGATTATAGAGAAATATGGAAATTGTCCTATTTTAAAAGTATTTATTGGACAGTAGGGTTAAGAAAACTCCAATGTAGCACAATAATGTAAAATTGCATACAGATATAATTGACATCAGTATAGAAATATTAAGTAAAATATTATTAAACAGAGCATTTACTAAAGTAAAAACCCCTCAATATAAGTGGGGTTTACTTTTGGAATCTAAAATGGTTCATTAATAGATAATATTTTAATATAACTCATCATTTAAAAATCATAAGATGGAAGTCCTATTACTGTTGCTTAAAGACTTGCAACAATTTTACATATGTGTTGTTTTGTTGAGGTAAAATTTGCATACAGTCAAATGACAGGACTTGAAAAGTTTTTAAACACACACGCTCTGTGAGGAGCAGGAAAACACTGCACTCTACCCCGAGCCCCCGGAAGGCAGGTTGCTGGCCAGATGCCCACTGCTGCGAAGTGCAGTCCCCACACAAGAGGCTGCTCCTGCCCTCCGAGCACAGCTGTCACGGCAGGGGCTGGACGCTGCTGGATGCCTGCTCTCAGAGCCTCAGCCCTATCCACGTTCTGTCAGTCTTCTCAGTATTGTCCTCTCGTGACAGAGTCAGGTCTGGATCACACACAGCATTCAGCTTCTTCTCCTGAGTCCCAGATCCATTAATCGTGATTGGATTAAGAGACAAGTAGTAGGTCCTTAAAGCACCCTTTCAGGTGTGTCTGGTATGTCTGGAGGTGTGACTTGGGTACTATGTTTGGATCCTGGCCCTTTTCTCTCTCACACTGCTCCCCGGCTCTGTTCCACCACACCGTTCCACTGTGATGTTTCTACTGTTTTGTTTGCTTTGACACAGGATCTCAATTTGCAATTCAGGGTGGCCTTAAATGTATTACATAGCCAGGGTGGCCTCAAACCCATGACAATCCTCCTACCTTAGCCTACGAGTGCTGAGATTATAAATGTGCAACACTCAGCTTGATACTTCTGCCTTGGAGCCCAGTTTGCCATGGACTGAATTTGTTGGAACCATGAGCCAAATTAAACCTCTCCTCCTTTAAGTTATGGGCTTTGGATATTGTTTCTTAGCAATGGAAAAGTCAACTCATGCATATCTCCTTCAGTCCTGACCAGTTCTTCGGTATTTTTTTGGCTTTCATGTTCTTGGCACTTTTGAAAATCACAGCACAGTTTTCCTTGTAGAACGCATTTCATTGTGGGATTGTCTGACATTTCTTGTTACAGCAGGATGTATGTCCTTGTCAGCACATCTCGGATGCAATGCTGGATTCTCAGTGCACCCACCAGGGACACAAAATTGTGACACATCCCACTGTGGAAGAGCTCCACTCTAGCTCTCCCCACTCACTCAGTTTTGAAACTTCTTGCCCCAGATTAATTTAGTCTGTAAATCCATGAGTTCAGTGAATTCTTCATTTGAACAGAGCATAAAGTATAAGTGCTTGTGTCTGGCATCTCCATTCAAGCCAGCTTTTTTGTGGATTCAGTTTAAACCACAATGACATACCAAAATTAGCATTGCATTGTAGGTTTCTACCACAACTGCACCAGAACAGGTACATTCCTTATTTTTGGTTTGCAGCATTTCACTCTGTTGTGCCCAGGCATGAGACTCTCTGTTTGGGTATATTAACCACATTAAAACTGTAGCTTGTTCTTCACCAAATTTGGAAAATTTTTAGCTATTATTTTATCAAAAATATATTTCTGCATGTGTGAGTCCATGAGTTCAATCCCTAGCACCACAACAAAACAAAACAAACAAACCACCCTATTCAGTCTCTCCTCTCATTCTTGAAACCCAATTATATATACATTGGACAGCTCCGTACTGTCCCAAGTGTTATTAGCATTTGATGACTTTTTTCAATATTCTTTCTATTCTCTGGTTTTAAAATTTTTTTGCTAATAAAAATTGATACCAACTTTTTATGAGCAAAAAAGTGAAATACAATGTTTACACATTCCAAAAGCTTGTTCCCATGACAAGCAGAGACTGCGCAGAATAAGGAAAGACAGCCCCCAAACTGCCTCCTAAGAACCACAGTGAAAGCTAGGTGTGGGGGGTGGCACAGGCCTGGAGTTCCAGCACTTGGAAAGCTGAGGCAGAGAGATTTCCTTGAGTTCGAGGCCAGCCTGGGATATATAATCAACTCTAGGCTAGCCTGGACTACAGTGAGACTCTGTCTCAAAAAACAAAACAAAACAAAACAAAGCTTAAACAAAAGTCATAGTAAAAACTAGAACAATGAGGGAGGCATGTTTCTTCCATGGCCCCTAAATCATAGAACACTTATACAAGTAGTAAACTTACCTACTTAATAGAAACGCATTTCAGCTGGGTGTGGTGGTGCATGCCTGTAATCTCAGCACTCAGGAGACTGAGGTAGGAGGAGTGCT
The DNA here is from genome assembly GCA_004027455.1 of Hydrochoerus hydrochaeris. Taxonomy (NCBI): domain Eukaryota; kingdom Metazoa; phylum Chordata; class Mammalia; order Rodentia; family Hydrochaeridae; genus Hydrochoerus; species Hydrochoerus hydrochaeris. The sequence continues at coordinate 11,367 of PVLA01005115.1, read as the reverse complement.
GTGAGTTTGAGGCCAGCCTGGGTTACACAGTGAGACTTGCCTCAAAAAACCAAAACAAATTTAAAAAAAAATAGAAGAAAAAAATGCATTTCAAATAATCCATGGATCCAACACACTTTGAGATAGAGAGTTTTTATTAAATAATGTTAAAAAAAATACTACCTATTAAATTCTAGTGCTGTTACTTATAGAGTATAACAGTGCTCAATGTTTGGTTAACCATGAACCCCACATTTGAGGCTGATCCCACATTATGATGTGGCCAAAAAAGTTCATAACTGCATAGCTGTAAAAGATGCAAGAGAGGCCAGGGATTTAGCTCAGTGCATAAACACCTGCCTGGCAAAAGTGCAGTCGTGAGTTCGATCCCTGGTACCAAAAAAACCAAACCAAACCAAACCAAAACAAACATGCAAGAGAAGAGATATGCGTAGCTGTTTACAGTCTCACTGTTTGAATATCTACTTTGTATGCTTTAATTTTGTAACTTGAACAATTTCTAAGAGGACAATATGTAATTTATCAACTAGTGATTTCTTACTGTTTATCTTTTTTTTAAATTCTGTATTATCTCTACCCTTTACATGTTTTTTTTCCTCTTTAAATAAAAAAAAAAGAGAGAGAAGACAGAAGAAAAAGAATCCCCAAGAAAGCCCAGTGAACAAGATGGAGGGTATGATAACTAACTGTGCTGTCCACTCCAGTAAGAAACACCCACTTGGTCAGACACACACAGGTTCAGGTGGGCCTGGTGGATGGATTTACCCCAAACGAAAGCCTCATCCCAGGTGAGTGGCTCCAACCAGTAGGCTTGAAGCCTGCATGGAATAAAAAGGGAAAAAGGGAGTCTCAGGTCTTTGGAGGAGCTCAGGTCTCCTGGGCACTGCCTCTCTGCAGTGCAGAGCCTTAGCCTTCTGGCTCCAGACTCACACAGGACCCTGCAGTGAGCTCCAGGGCTTTGACTCTGCCTGGAGCCTCCAGTGTGCACACAGCCCTTTTGCACTTGTGGGCATCTGATTCTGCTGGTGGCCTCTAAAGCCTCCCTTGAAAGTGCTTTATGCTCAAATGTATATAGAGAGAGTGGTCTGTTAAATGTTTCCCTAGTGAACCCTGATACAGAGGGGCTTTGCAGATTCAACAGCATACCTTACAGAGTTCAGCACGAAAGGTTTTCACTGACAAGAAAGCATATATGCTTTGTCTGCTTACAAGCAAACACATGAAGATAAAAACCCTCCAGGCCAATGCCATGGTGGCTCAGGAACATCAGGTGGTCCTTCCAGAGGGCTCCAGAAGAAAGCAATGTGACAGAGCCATAGTGTCCCTGACCCCAACACTTTGCAGTGGGACAGACCTGGGGGTGGGGGGTGGTGACATAAGTGACCTGTGTCCCGCGTGAGCCTGGCTTTCTGTGTGTGCTTTCATCTGAATTTAAACAGAATAGTTGAATGAGTAAAAAGAAAAAAAAATAGAGGATTCTAGAATAAGGACATTAATATAATATAATACATTTGTGTTTTAGGATGTGTTATTACAAAGGAGTCAAAATTATTAGAAATTATACATGTAAAAAGCACTGACTTTTCTGCAGCTCCCCATTTGCTGCCCAGGGTACCTAGAGTTTGTCTTTCTTTCCCCTTCTTTTTAGTGACTTTACTGTGGATCAAATCCAACTATTTCTTAACTTTTTTTTTTTTTTTTTTTTGAGACAAGATGCCCAAACTGGTCTCGAACTTGTGACCCTCCCATCTCAGCCTCCACAGTAGCTTGGATTTCAGGGATGTGCCACCACACTTGGCTGTTTTCTTCTTGGAAGATGGCAGTCAAAATTCTAGTAGATCATCTTGATCAGGTCAGGCTTTGTATTTTTTGCATGTTTGGTTTTTTATGACAAAATAAAGTTTATCCTGAATTGTAAAGTGAAAGAAATTATACATTGCAAAATACCATTTCTAATACCATTTCTTGCATGTGGAGATTTTACAATGGATATGCAAACACAGAACACACTAGGAAGAAGCCAAATAATTCTGGGCTAGGTCAAGTCATGATTCTCCTCTTCTCTGAGTCTTCCATTGTGTACCATGGACCTGCTGCTAGCCACTCTCAGTTTTCTGTTTTAAAATTTTACCTTAGAGTGGAAAGATGGCTCTGCCTTCTGTACAGATCTTGCATGTGCAGTACAGTATTGCCCATGTGGGCACAAGGTCGTGGAGAAGACTTCTGGGACTTGGTCCTCCATGCAGCTGCGATGTGGGTTGTGTGGGTAGCAGTACTCTCCTTGCTCTGCAGCGAGGATTTGGAGAGCTGTCGCCAGGCTGCCAACCCTTCGCAACTTCCTGCCTGGGCCTGGCCTTCCTTTCTGCTCACCCTGCAGCTCCGGGTTTTTGTTCTCCTATGTCTTCCTTTGTGTTTCATTATATTCTTGAATTGTTAGCCTTTGGTTTCTTTCTTTTTCTTTTGTGCAGCTTTCTATAGGTATTTTATTGTGGTTACCATGGGGCTTACAGAAAAAAACCTTATAAGCAGAGCAGCCTATTTTAAGATGCCTATTTAAGTTCCATCACAAACAAATCTACACCATTCCCTCCACTTCATGTTGTTGATGCCAACTTTGTATCCATTTACACTGTGCTCCCACTGAAATACCTGTGTTAGTTGTTTCTGATATTTTTGCTGTTGGCCTTTACAACAGCCTCACCTCCCTGCGCAGGGACACCGACCCCCAGGGTCTGTGAATCGCTCCCACCCCAGCGGGTTTCGTGCTGTCTGAGGCGCTTGTGTTTGGTGTCTTGTGTGTGTGTGCACACGCATGCACGTGTGTGTGTATGCAGTGTCCTCTCACCCTACTTGAAGAACCTCCGAGGGCCAGGGAGTTCTCCCGATGACAACTCCAGCAGCTCTGCTTGTCTGGGAAGGTCTTTACCCTGCTTTCACTGCTGAAGACCAGTCTCACTAAGTACAGTATCCTGGGTTGGTATACATTTTAAACATGTCACCCACTCCCTTTTGGCCTCAAGTTTTCTGCCAAAAAATGAACTCGCTATTTCATGGTGGTTCCCTTATACACAGTGTCATTTTCAAAATGCTGTTTTTAAAATTCTCTGTCAGCATCTCTGTCTGTCTGTCTCTGTGTCTATCTCTCCATCTTTTTTTATCTCTTCATCTCTTTATCTCTCTCCTCTCTCTGTCTGTGTCTCTTTCCTTTCCTGTGGTTCTGGGGATGAACTCAGGACCCTTGCACATGCTAGGCCAGAGCTCCATCTCTGAACTGCACCTCAGACCCAAAATTCTCTGTCTTGATTTTGGACAAGCTGATTGCAGTGCCTTGGTGTGGATTTCTGAGGGTTCACCTTAGCCCAGATCCTTTGGGTTCCTACCTGGATATCCATTTCCTTGCTCAGGCTTGGGACGCTTTTAGCTGGCGTCCCTGAATATGCGCTCGGCCCTTCCCTTGTCCTCATCCTCTTTGCACTTTCCCTTTTCGCTCCGGTGACTGACCCATTTCCTGAGACCTGGCTGGTTTGCTGATCCTTCCTCCTGCTCATCTGTCTACCGCGAGGTTTCAGCTCAGCTGTGTCCCTCAGCTACTTGGTTTCTGTGTGATATTCTATATTTTCTGCCTCTTTGTACAAATTGTGCATTGTTCCCCTGATCTTGATGGGCAACTTGATAATGGCTCTGTACCACAAACTCTGTTTCCGGACATTTCTCTTGTTCCTTTGTTCCTTTCTGTTTCTTCATTTTCCTCTATCTCAAGGCTAGGGCCTGGGTGTCAGACATGGCTGGCTTTTCCACTAGTTCTTAGGGAGGCGGCTGATGAGGGAACCCAGGGGCCTCCTTGTCCCTGTTGGTCCAACCCCTGCCCTTTGCTCTCAGCAGCCCGGACCATAGAGGTACACTAGGTCTTACCACCCGGCAACAAGATGGGGCAGGTCCCAGGCAGCCCCCAGGGTGGACTGTTGAGCACGGGGTCCAGGCCTTTCCTGCCCCATGGAGAAGCTGGAATCTTAGCCACTCGTCTCCATCCTCACTGCTCCAGGCGTTGGATGGATCCAGGTAGGGGTACATGAGGGCAATTCAGGCAGAAGCCATTCCTCTAAGAGGCTTCTGGGGAGCTGGGGGGAGACACAATCCCTCTTCTGCTCAGGAGGCTGGGAGCTGGGCTTCCTTTGGTCTTGACTGGGCAGACAGGGATGAAGCCAGGACCTGGGGCGTTCCTGCCGCTCAGTAAGGGTGGGCTCCAGCCTCCCCTGTGAGCTGTCCTCACACAGAGTCTGTGGGTTTTCCTGGGCTGAGACTCCTGGGGAGCAGCATGTGGGTGCCAGCCACACCATCTTGCTGATACCTCTTGGGCTTTGTTCTTTGATTCCAGAGCTGAGTCTGGGCTCTACTTTTAGACCCAGGCTTTAGCCTTTGGCCTGCAGTTCAACTTTCACTCCTAGAAAGGTCACTCTGCTCCAGGAGCCAGTACTGCCTTGTGACCCAGCCACGATGCAGTGGGGCTTTGCCGGTGTTGGGGAGCCCATGCGGGTCCTATACCCCATGCCTCATGGCTTTGGCTCTGGCACACTGTGGTCACTTTAGTCATCATAGTGCCCCAGAATCTGCTTGGCTTCCTGTCCCTTCCTGGAGGGAAATGCAAGTAGAAGGCAGGGAGAACAGGGAACATGCCCCATGTGCCCCTTGAGGACCATGGCCTCCACGGCTGCTCTGGTTCCTGCCAGCAATCACCTTGTACATCTGCATGGTGGCCTCAGGTGGAGAACAGAGGAATCCAGCCACTCTGAAGTGCCCAGAACAGAAGCAAATTCTTGGCCAAATCCACCCAATGTGATGCCTTGCCTTTGCATCGGCCGAAAGTCCTCACAACCAATGCTGCTGACTCCAGACCACATTAGACAAAACCTCGAAGTAGCCTCTTCTGAGCAGCACGTGGGTGCTGTTTGATATTTACGCAACTGGGAAAAGAAAAGAAATGAGGCTCCAAAGTGCAGCACAGTTCTTTGAGGCTCACTGATTTCCTCCTTGAAGCCATGAGAACATGGTGAATGGTGAGGACAGGAGGAGGAGCGATTCCTGCAATCTGCGGAGCAGGTGGCCCTCACCCAGGCCAGACCCTGCCAGGGAAGAGAGTTCGGTGTCCTGAGCGCTGCACGCGGGCAGGCAGATAAAAAGGAGGGCAGCATGATGGTGCAGGTAGGCAGAGTGGCCTGCAGACAGACACCTGGAGACACCTGGGGATGGGCACCTGGTCCAGGAGGGGACAGCTATCTGCAGAGGAATGGGGCATTTTATTACGTACTGTGAATTCAACACCAGTACAAGAAGTAAATAAAAACTTCAGGGCTGGGGATTTAGCTCAGTGGCATAGCAGCTGCCAGGCAAGGCAAGTGAGGTTGTGAATTTGATGCCTGGCTACCTCCCCAAAAATAAACCAAAAAAAAAAAACTTCAGGAAAGAAACCAGGAAGAACCAGACATGGTAGGGTATGCCTGTGGTCCCAGCACTCAGGAGGCTGAGGCAGAAAGATCATGGCAAGTTTGAGACAGCCTGGGTTGCAAAGTGAGGTCAAGGCCAGCCTAAACTGCATAGTGAGACTCTGTCTCAAAAAGATTAAAAAAAAAAAAAAAAGACCAGGAAAAAAAAGTAGGGCTTAAGAATGCCACATTCAGAAACTTTAAGAAAGTACTAAATCTTTGGGTTAAAGAAGAATTTATAGGATAAATTACAAAATGCATGGAATTTAACCAAGATGAAGCTTCTGCCAGCTAAAATGGGTGGGATATGTTCTGAATGACATTGGTGACAGTTATATAGTTTCGACTGTATTTATCTGACAATAAGAAACAACTGAAAACAAGTCAACAGGGAGCTGAAAACGAATTAATGGCAGAAAATAAGAAGGAAAGAAAGACAGACAGACAGACAGACAGACAGACAGACAGAAAGAAAGAAAGAAAGAAAGAAAGAAAGAAAACATAAACTGAGAAAGAACATTAGGTAAAAACAGAAATGCTGAACAAAACAAAGCTGGCAATATAAAAAATTCAGTTCAAGTCTGACAAGAAAAAGCAAGAAGGTGACATGGTGGGCACAGCTACAATCCTAGCACACTAGAGGTGGAGGCAGGATGATTGCCTCAAGTTTGAGGCACCCTGAGCTACACAGTGAGGTCAAGTCCAGCCTGACCTACATAGTGACACTTTGTCTTGAAATTGGGGTGGGAGGGAAAAGCAGGAAGAAATTACTATAACCATCAAAGAATGAAGCATAGGAGACACTGTTTTAAAAATATATGTCAACATAGGCCGAGTGATGCATACCTATATTCCCAGCTACTTGGGAGGCGGAGGCAGGAGCACCATCCATTGGAGTCCTGCCTAAGCAACTTAGTGAGATTTTGTCAAAAAAAAAAAAAAATTTTTTTTCTGCAGCGCTGTGGACTGAATGACTGAACCCAGGGCCTTTGCATTGAGCTATATCCCCATCCCATTTTATTTTTATTTGAGACAGGGTCTAATCACTAATTAACCCAGGTAGTGCTTGAATTTGCATGCACCTGCCTTAGCCTCCCAGAGTGCTCAGATTACAGGTGTGTGCTACCAGGTTCAGCTAAGACTGTTTTGTTGAACATGAATTTTTAATCTCTTGATATCTTAGCTAACTAAAATCCAACATGATGGTAAATGGTTACATAAATTCATCACAGTTATGTGAGGTGAATTCAAATCAGAAATTTAACAGCTATTTACCAGGCTGGAGAAGAAAAGTAACACAGTCATTACATGGATGTAGAATACAGCATTTGATGACATTTAATCCATATCCATGTAGCAAAACCACAAGTGTTCTCCTGACTTAACCAGTGGCCGGTCCAGCAGAAGCACTGCCCTGGGCCCTGGGGAAGGCAGGAGAGGCAGGCATGGCCAGGCCCCAGGGCCGCAGCTCTCCACAAGTCCTGGCCAACTCCATAAGACAAGAAGTCAGGCAGCCAGGAGACAGGTTTATCATCACGCCTTCTGGCCATCATGATACCGTACACTGGAGTCTCAAGCTAACTTGCAGATTGACTCTTTTTAACACGCCTCAGAAACCAGCAAGGCTGCCTGATAAACACATTAACAGCATTCCTTTAAGCCACACACACCATGCATTGCACGTAATATGTGATTATATATTTAATGTGCAATCATATGCATGTTATATATAGAATGAGAAAAGGTGCTGTTTTCAAAAAGAACAAAACTTATAAACTATTCAGGAATTCAGCTTGGAATCCACCAGGCTTTCACAGGAAGAAACAAAACAAGCACCTCCCTGCAGGCCCTGACAGAGGCATGAGGCACCGCATCTCCCTACGCATGGATGGGGGCCAGGGTGCAAGGGTGCTTGGCCCTGCATGCCGCCTTCTGCTGCCCACATTCCTGCGGCTTTGCAGGCCTGGAAGTGGCACTGGCGGCAGCCCTTTGGAACATGAGGGCTCCAGCCCCTCTGCATCTTCCAGCCTCTGATCCCAACCAGCCTCAGCACCCTCCCCACATGACAAGGTTCTGGAATCCAGCTCCCTCGTGGACCTGGGGTCCAGAGGGCAGGCTGCCCTGGTCCCACCATCCCCAGGCTACGTCACGGGTCAGTGGCTGTGGTGGTCCCTGCTCAGCCCTCCGTGGGCATCGTATAGAGACCAGGACTCCTGTCTGGGCTCTTCTAGCCTTTCCCTGGGCAGAAAGCCAGGACATGCCAGGGCACGCCTGCTACCTGGCTCAGTGGAGCTGCTCCACGTGTGTGCATGTGTGCACATGCATGCATGTGTCTATGTGATGGGTGAAGGGCTGGGAATGAACAGTCCCTGCCTGAACCAGGATAGGAGGAGTGGCTGAGCTATAGGAGGGCAGGAGGGGCAGGCACCTGCCCCTGTGGAACACCATGCCAGTCATTCAACATGTTTGGGTGCTATGTCTGGCACAGGCCCTGGCCAGCTTCAGTCCTGCTCTGCAGGCCCTTTGTGAGAGCGCTCCCTTCCACAGTTGGGGAACATGGGGCCTGGCCTGCACTGGGGTATGGAGCTTGGAGATGGTATGGAGCCTGGGGGAGCAGGCTGCAAGTGCACAGGGCACTTGGCAGAGGGGCAGCTAGCCAGGGGACAGGGTGCATGGAGGCAGAAACCTTGAGCTCCAGCACGGAATGATGGGGCGGGGGCTTAGGAGCAAAGGTGGGCGGGCTGGAGACATCATGCCTAGGGAGGCTGGACCACAGCGCAATTTCAGTCTGATCTGTGGCAGCAGAGGGGCTTCCCTGGGCTCTGAAGTAGAGGAGGGGGAGGTCAGGTGTGTGAGAAGCTTCCCAGGCAGGTGGGGGAAAGATGGTGTAGGACTTGGAGTGTGGCAGGGACGGTAGGGGGACAGGTGGGGATGGGCAGGAGCTCAGAGTGGACAGTCGTCTGGGAGGCTAAATGATGAAGGGAGGAATGGCCCCCGTCCTGAGATCAGAGGAGGGAAGCTCTGGTGGAGGGGCCGTGGAAAGAGGGGGACTGGAGTGCAGCAGGAGGGGTCTGGAGGCAGCTAGAGACCCTTAACTAGTGGTTAGGGCTAGTGACCGAGGCACAGGAGTCTGGGTACCTATGAGGAGAGGCCCAGGAAGAGGACAGTGGGCAGGAAGAAGCACTGTGTGATGGCAGAGTGAGGAAGACATCTGCAGGTTAGGTGGTGTCTGTGCCCGCACTGGGCTGCCTGGGGGCCCAGGCCCCATGCAGGAAAGGAAGCCAGGGGCTTCCATCTCCAGCTCCCCGGGATGTCCAGCTGCCTGGGACACCTCGTGCTGCTCTGGGAAAGGAGCTCATTTGTCCTGGGCATTTAGGAGTGGCCAGAGCCATATTCATACTCATGCCTTCCTTCCTGCCTCAGGGTGGAGCGTGGGGTGCGATTCCTGTCTGCATCCACCGGAAGCGGGCTGAACATCACTGGGCTTCTCGCTTAGCACAGGGACTGGGGTCACAGAGAAACCAAAAAGACCATAGAGGAGGACAGCACAGCTGGCCATGCAGTGGCACGTGGTTCTGAGTGCAGACCTCAGGCACACGCCTCTGTTGGGTGGACAGCCTTCCTGGGCAGTGTGCTGGATCCAGAGAGGCGGCGGTCACTGGAGGAGGCCTGGTGGCTGGCACCCAGCAGAAGCCCAGGCATGCAGGAACCCCACACAAGCCGGCAGCTGTCCAGCAGAGAAACAGTGGGAGCCCTGACCCTTCCCCTCTAGTACACAGCACACACAGGGGAACTGGCAGGCTGAGTTCTGAGGATTGGGGCTCAGAGGGGCAAGCGCCCGACCCATTTTCTGTGGGGATAGTGAAGAGGGATGAGCCCTCCAAGAGCGCAAAGTAAATTTAACGAGCCCGCGTACCTTCGGCCAATGTTCACGCTCACGTTTCCAAACATTCCTGTCAACAACGTAAGCACGGTTTCAAAAGTCAGTCCGCATAACACAGTTTCCCGCGGGGCCAGTGGCGCGTTTGCTTGTTGGGCCAGCACGATGGCTCTCTGCAGAATGGGCCCAACAGAAATCTGGAGCCACATGAACGCAGCACCCAGAGATTTATAGACAGGTCCGACCTGAAGGCGACCACTGGCAGACTCTCAGCCAGCGATCGCCGCGTCTGTCCCGAGAGCTCCAAACCCCCAACGCCACGCTGCCATCTGCTCCCCTGCCCGCCTGCTCCCGGGTTCCGAAGCCCCGCGGCTCCCCTTGCTCTCCCAGCCCCTCCCCCAGGGTCCCTTTGCTTCCGAGCTGTCGCAGGCGCCCATCCCGTCCCTCACTCCTTCCGTCCTCTGCCAGGAATGCCGTCCTGTTCCTTTCAAGACAGCCCAGCCGCCGCGCCCTGAGCACACTTCCTGCCCTCGCTCCTGCGCCCGCCTAGGCCGCGCTCCCCCCACCCCGCCTCCGTCCCCGTCCCCTGGACAGAGCTGGCCTGTGACCTGGACCTGTGGTCAGAGAGGTCCGCGCAGGGCGGTTGGGCTGAGCTTGTGGGACTGTGGAGAGCCCGAGACAGTAGGGAGGACGAACTTCTTGTTTGCCTCAGCTCATAACAGGGCGCGCACCTCGTGGGTGTTTGTTGAACGACTGCAGGGCTGAAGGACGAGTCTCTGGGCGGTGAGGGACCCCGGTTTCTCTCCAGAGCCTCCAGGGCACTCCGCATAGGGGCACATCTGCTGCTTCCTGCATTGCCTAGCCTCGCCTCCCTCCGAGCTGGCGGGGACGCCCCACAGTTGGGGAACAAGCCCGGGGTGCGCGGGCCATGACTGCGAGGGTCTTCCAGCTGCGACCCCCTGCCGAAGGAGCCCCGCCCCTCCAGCGCGAGACGGCGCGGCGCACCCTGCTCGGCCCCGCCCCCCCCCCCCCCCCCCCCCCCCCCCCCCCCCCCCGCAGCGCACCTGCTCCGCCCCTCTAGTGCTCCCCCCGCCCCCGCTCGCGTCCGCGTGCCGGGCAGCAGGCGGCAGCGGCAACACGCGCGCTATGGACGGCGAGCATAGAGCCGCCGCCTGCCGCGTGCAGCCCGCAGCCCGCAGCCAGGGTCGGGATTGGCGTCGGGGTCGCAGCCCGGCCTTCTTCCCTTCCTCGCGGACCCCCTGACGGCGCTGACGCAGGCGCGTTTCCTCCTCCGCGCCAGGCTCAGGCTCTGCTCGGATCGCGTTCCGCCCGGTCCTCCAAGGCAGGCCCGAGTGCCGGGACCCGGCGGGCCCGCGCTCTGCTCCGTCCCCAGAGAAGACGCCCCACTGGGAAGGGAGATCCCTAGGCGCGGCACTTCCGGGGCCAGGCAAGGGTCGAGGGTGGAGGCTGAAAACAAGGGGGCAGGGGATTGGACCCTCAGGGCTCCTGCAAGGCGCTCGGAGCCTAGACAAAGGACGGAACCCCGCTTTCTAGCCCGTCCTGGGCCACGTGTTAGTCTCACGCGCTCTAGCCACCGAGGCAAGTTTGCTTATCACTGCTATTTCCACTTGGTAGATGAGGAAACTGAGGCAGGGGAGCTGTCCGATGTTACAGAGCACAACCTGGCGCCTGAGAAACTGCGGAGAGTCCCTGCCCCAGCCCCAGGTGCAGACGGTGACCCGCTTCCTGCGCAATCCTGGTGCCAGAGTCCGGACTGTCAGTGGTGACTGGACAGGCACATGACCCGTGGAGGGGACCTGATGAGTGGGCACCCCCAGCCAGCTCAGAGACCAACCTATGTAGCTCCTGTGCAGGCAGTGGTGAGGCCAGGGTCTCCAGGTGCCTGCTGAGACCCTTCCTGGAGCCCAGCGCCTCCACAGTACCAGGACTGCAGGGGTCAGGAGCTCATGACCCCATCTCCTTGGGGTACCCAACCCCCCCCCCCCC